>CM065686.1:2951749-2954249 GCA_017654935.2 Phymorhynchus buccinoides
AGTGTCTTGTCTCTCTCACGATGATGAGACATCCCTGATGACATGTGTAGAAGCTTACACGTTATTAGATTAACATTGACATTGATACAAATACCACCTTTAAATCTTTAACAGATTGAATTCAACGAGGCTTATTTCAATAAAATACTATGTGTTTGTAGCGCAAGAGTCTGGTCCACAGTTTTATTTCGATATTCCAGTCCTTTGATTTATTTCTAATAAAGCAGGGGCTAGTAGGTTTCACACACACAGACAAACACACGCTTGGCTTTTTATTATATTATTGTTGATAATGAGGTCTTCTGACTGTACAACTGAAGATCACTCTTCCGACTTATAATTACTTCCCTTTGTCAAAGGACAGGCAACAGCTATTTTTGACGCACGCCAACTAGAGAGAGCGAGACAGAGTGAAACAGAGTGATTCTTCCGTTGTTAAGAAACTGCCTGTGTTGTTGTTGTTGTTGTTGTTGTTGTTGTTGTTGTTGTTGTTGTTGTTGTTGTTGTCGTCGTCTTAAAATGAAACGCCACATGGTGTCAAAGGCTAAATAAGACAACTCCGCCTAAACAACCCATTCTAACGTCAAAATTGCTGCGTTGGATGTTTGCTCCTCTTAGGGACAAGTAGTCATTTCACCGACTCCCAGGGATCAGATGGGGGAGGGATTGTAGGGCTGAAGTGAAAGGAGAAATCCCCACGAGGGGACCATACTACCGAAAGGAAAAGGGGGCGGGCTGAAGAGACCTGAAGCATCCGTCCACTGCATGCCCTGTTAGCGTTGGACCCACACTTCAAAGATGAGAGAGAGAGAGAAGAGAGAGAGAGAGAGAGAGAGAGAGAGAGAGAGAGAGAGAGAGAGAGAGAGAGAGAGAGAGACTGGACACTGGAAAACTTTATTTGACGAGAGAGAGAGAGAGAGAGAGAGAGAGAGAGAGGTCACATGACCATCTGACAGTTCGCAAAGGAATTTCTCTTTAAAATATGGCCACTGCTACTAGGGTTATTAACGCCATTGACGGCAAGAGTTAAGCCCTTGTTGATCAGTATCCAAAAGGGCATTCACTCTTGCAAAAAACAGCCAATTCAGTGGCCTCAAATAGGGTTATTGGCGAGAGCTATTCCCTTGTTTGGTTAGTACTCAACCATCTTCCCCCACCCACCAATGGCATTCACTCTTGCAAAGGGTATTCTTTGCAGTGGCCAATATAGCAAGCATCACATTGTACAACGCAACCAATCTTTCCATTCAATTTAAAATAGTTTACGTTAAAACCATCAATTTAAAATAGTTTACGTTATATTGCGGCATAAAATGCAACCATAGACCCCGTGTCATCGTATGAAGCAACAGATTAGAAATCCGAAACCAGTGTAGTTCAGTCAAGTGACAACATGAGGAAATGTCTCCAAGCCAAGTGAACAAACTCAGCAATTAAATGGTCTGAAACAAATGCTGAGCACATGGCTTCACTGAAACAGATTCCCTAATCGTTGGGGGGAAATCCAAACATCAAAGGACACCATGTAGGACATTAGTTATTAACCGGCCGCGGGCGAAAGCTGGTTAATGTTTTTAGGGCTTTCTGTTTGCTCCCGACTATCTGTCTGTCTGTCTGACTATGTGAACACGATAACGTTTGAACGGAGGGACCTAGGAGGCTCGCGTTTTTCATGCGGATTGGTATTTAGGATATCTAGGCCAAGTTTGAAAACGAAGCTCATTGGTCAAAGGTCAAAGTCACTGGAGCCGAAAATTCTGCCGCGCACCTGCTTTTCTCCAGCTGTCAATAAAGCGCGAGCTATAATTGAGATTCTCGCTGGCGCAGGGGTACTGTACATTGCGGGTGTAGACTGTTTGATGGGACTTTAGTTTCAGGGGTGTTTGTCTGTCTGTTCCTTCCTGCAAGGTCACTGGACCCGAAAATGCTGCCGCACGGATGTTTGATCTAGCATTTCCATGCTCTAGTTTGTTTGTTTTCCAAAGCAACGTCAAACGAACCTTGCGTGTAAGAAACAAAGGAAATCATGCTCAAACTAAATGATGTCTGTCTGTCTGTCTGTCTGTCTCTCTCTCTCTCTCTCTCTCTCTCTCTCTCTCTCTCTCTCTCTCTCTCTCTCTCTCTCTCTCTCTCTCTCTCTCTCTCTCACACACTCTCTCACACACACCTTGAACATGACAAATCCCAGTTATATCACCCACCTACCACCCACATTTTATCCCCTTCTCCCCCCCCTTACGCTCCCTCCCCCCTCCCCACCCTTCCCTCCCACGAAGCCTTGTAAGCGAAACCAACACTGTCACCTTCCTTAAGCTTCCCATGCCCCACCCCCACCCCCTCTCCACTAACTTTCTCCCCTCCTCTCTCTTCTCCCCCCCTTCCTCCCCATCATAACGTGCAACATTCCAATGATGACACTTTGCTGTATTAAGGTTAGAGTGAGGTCATTTCTAAAATGTCAGATTCACTGTTAAGTCACTATTGTTTTTCATTATTTGTG
>CM065686.1:2961749-2964249 GCA_017654935.2 Phymorhynchus buccinoides
CTCTGCGTTCTTGTCTCTGTTCTACCAATCAACTTTCGCAGGAAACAAAAGTACTTTCTTCCTTCCTTCCTTTTGTTTAATCCCCGGAAAAATATTTCCTCCGATAAAACCACTCAGCCCTGTACACACACACCTCCTAGCTCCCACTTCTTCAAATCTCCTTTCCCTCCTCTCTCTTACCAACCCCCCACTCTCTCAATCTATCCCTCTGTCTCTCTGGATGTCTGTCTGTCTTTCCCCCCCCCCTCTCTCTATATATCCCCTATCTCTTTCTCTGACTGTCTCTGACTGTCTCTGACTGTCTCTGACTGTCTCTGACTGTCTCTGTCTGTCTCTGACTGTCCTCTGTCAGTCTCTGTCTGTCTCTCTGTCTTGTTCTGTCTGTCTCTATCTATCTGTCTGTCTTCCTTTGTCTGTCTGTCTCTGTCTGTCTCTGTCTGTCTCTGTGTGTCTCTCTCTCTCCCTGTCTCTGTCTCTGTGTGTGTCTCTCTCTGTCTGTCTGTCAGTCTGTCTCTCTCTCTCTATTTCGTCTCTCTCTATGTCTCTCTCTCCTCTTGTCTCTCTGTCTCTCTCGTCTCTCTCTCTCTCTCTCTCTCTCCCTCTCTCATCTCGTGTCTCTCTCTGTCTCTCTCTCTCTCTCTCTCTCTCTATCTGTCTCTCTCTCTCTCGGAAATCTCCATCGTCTCTCTCCTCTCTCTCTCTCTCTCTCTCTCTCTCTCTCTCTCTCTCTCTCTCTCTCTCTCCATCTCTCTCTCTCATCTGTGTGTCCAGTGTTCATTGAGGCATGACCCCAGCAGTCCACTGTGCGGTGAGGAGGGGGAGGGTCAGTCACAGCTGACTGACCACGAGGCATGCCACCAATGTGCGGTCATTCCACACTGACCACTCTCAAATTAATCTAGTCGTTCAAAACAAGTTTTAACTTCTTTTCCAATCTACAACCAAACGTTGTTTTCTTCTAGTTGGTCGGCCTTCGGGGTTCCTCTTGAACGATGCATATTCCAAGGGAATGGTCAAGAAAGTTGGGACTATGATGTTATTATGCAGCCTACGACAAGGCGTCTGCACTGCTAGGCAACCCGAACACGACACTATTAACACGGTCAAAACAGATAAGAGACTATTTTTTTCGTTTCACTGCCAATGTCGCATTTTAGCACCACAGTGATTTAGCACCCAGACAAATTCATATTTTCTAATCTTTTAAGCAGTGTTAGTAAAGAGGGTAGTTTATTTGCTTGAGAATTAATACCGCTACTTCAGTCAGGTTTAGTTTACATCGACTGTTTGAAATTCCTACCTATTGTGTGTTTAAGTGGTGTAAAAAGGCTTGATCGTTTGCTTAGTTGTATCATTTAGGCAAGTACCCGGTGTGGGGACATTATAATGACAGGTTTAAAACTGTCACAACTTATTGTGCTTTGTACTGAAGAAACAAAAAGAATTTTGTGCATTGCAATATCTATAGGCCCACTAGTTCTTGACAATTTATTGTTCTTTCTTTTCAATTGGACATTAAAAGAACGACCTCGTCACCTGATGTATAAATAAAGGTGTACACACACACACACACACACACACACACACGCGCGCGCGCGCGCGCGGCGCGCACGCACGCACGCACGCACGCACACACACACACTCACACACGCACACACGCACGCACGCACGCACGCACGCACGCACGCACACGCACACGCACACGCACAACACACACACACACACACACACACACACACACACACACACACACACACACACACATACACATACACACACACACACACACACACACACACACACACACACACACACACACACACACACACCACACACACACATTGCGAACAGAACGTAAAATATGACACACATACAATAGAGGGACAATTGTACCAAAGGTCGCTTTTCAAGTCTTTGTTATGCATTGATTGAATTATTGATGTTTGTAGCTGCTTGCTGGAGGTCGTAAGGCCATATCTCTTGGCTTTATACAGAGCAGATGAGAAAAGGGTGGTGTGTGTGTGTGTGTGTGTGTGTGTGTGTGTGTGTGTGTGTGTGTGTGTGTGTGTGTGTGTGTGTGTGTGTGTGTGTGTGTGTGTGTGTGTGTGTGTGTGTGTGTGTGTGTGTGTGTGTGTGTGTGTGTAGCCATTCAGTGTGTGTGTGTGTTGTGTGTGTGTGTGTGTGTGTGTGTGTGTGTGTGTGTGTATGTGTGTGTATGTGTGTGTGGGTGTGTGTGTGTGTGTGTGTGTGTGTGTGTGTGTGTGTGTGTGTGTGTGTGTGTGTGTGTGTGTGTGTGAATAAGAAACAAATGTAGTTTTACACGTTTAAATATTAAGTGATCAGTGCAGAGAAACCGTTTATGGTTGAAAATGGTGTGCCCGATAACCCAAATGCTTGACATTGACAAAAGTTTGGATCAATAAAAGAAATAATAGTAAGAGGCTGTTTGATTGTTGATTTTTATGGTAATAGGAAATGGTTTTGCAGTTCAGTTTGCGTG
>CM065686.1:2979249-2981749 GCA_017654935.2 Phymorhynchus buccinoides
TGAATCATCCCCTTTACATCATGGCCATTGTTCCTGAATCATCCCCTTTACATCATGGCCATTGTTCCTGAATCATCCCCTTTACATCATGGCCATTGTTCCTGAATCATCCCCTTTACATCATGGCCATTGTTCCTGAATCATCCCCTTTACATCATGGCCATTGTTCCTGAATCATCCCCTTTACATCATGGCCATTGTTCCTGAATCATCCCTTTTACATCATGGCCATTGTTCCTGAATCATCCCCTTTACATCATGGCCATTGTTCCTGAATCATCCCCTTTACATCATGGCCATTGTTCCTGAATCATCCTCTTTACATCATGGCCATTGTTCCTGAATCATCCCTTTACATCATGGCCATTGTTCCTGAATCATCCCCTTTACATCATGGCCATTGTTCCTGAATCATCCCCTTTACATCATGGCCATTGTTCCTGAATCATCCCCTTTACATCATGGCCATTGTTCCTGAATCATCCCCTTTACATCATGGCCATTGTTCCTGAATCATCCCCTTTACATCATGGCCATTGTTCCTGAATCATCCCCTTTACATCATGGCCATTGTTCCTGAATCATCCCCTTTACATCATGGCCATTGTTTCTGAATCATCCCCTTTACATCATGGCCATTGTTCCTGAATCATCCCCTTTACATCATGGCCATTGTTTCTGAATCATCCCCTTTACATCATGGCCATTGTTTCTGAATCATCCCCTTTACATCATGGCCATTGTTCCTGAATCATCCCCTTTACATCATGGCCATTGTTCCTGAATCATCCCCTTTACATCATGGCCATTGTTCCTGAATCATCCCCTTTACATCATGGCCATTGTTCCTGAATCATCCCCTTTACATCATGGCCATTGTTCCTGAATCATCCCCTTTACATCATGGCCATTGTTCCTGAATCATCCCCTTTACATCATGGCCATTGTTCCTGAATCATCCCCTTTACATCATGGCCATTGTTCCTGAATCATCCCTTTACATCATGGCCATTGTTCCTGAATCATCCCCTTTACATCATGGCCATACAGTTGAAGTGTAAATAAACCAGTTATTGTTTCAGAATCATCCTCTTTACATCATGGCCATTGTTCCTGAATAATCTCCTTTACATCATGGCCATTGTTCCTGAATCATCCCCTTTACATCATGGCCATTGTTTCTGAATCATCCCCTTTACATCATGGCCATTGTTCCTGAATCATCCTCTTTACATCATGGCCATTGTTCCTGAATCATCCCCTTTACATCAAGGCCATTGTTCCTGAATCATCCCCTTTACATCATGGCCATTGTTCCTGAATCATCCCCTTTACATCATGGCCATTGTTCCTGAATCATCCTCTTTACATCATGGCCATTGTTCCTGAATCATCCCCTTTACATCATGGCCATTGTTCCTGAATCATCCCCTTTACATCATGGCCATTGTTCCTGAATCATCCCCTTTACATCATGGCCATTGTTCCTGAATCATCCCCTTTACATCATGGCCATTGTTCCTGAATCATCCCCTTTGCATCATGGCCATTGTGTCTGAATCATCCCCATTACATCATGGCCATTGTTCCTGAATCATCCCTTTACATCATGGCCATTGTTCCTGAATCATCCCCTTTACATCATGGCCATTGTTCCTGAATCATCCCCTTTACATCATGGCCATTGTTCCTGAATCATCCCCTTTACATCATGGCCATTGTTCCTGAATCATCCCCTTTACATCATGGCCATTGTTCCTGAATCATCCCCTTTACATCATGGCCATTGTTCCTGAATCATCCCCTTTACATCATGGCCATTGTTCCTGAATCATCCCCTTTACATCATGGCCATTGTTCCTGAATCATCCCCTTTACATCATGGCCATTGTTCCTGAATCATCCCCTTTACATCATGGCCATTGTTTCTGAATCATCCCCTTTACATCATGGCCATTGTTCCTGAATCATCCCCTTTACATCATGGCCATTGTTTCTGAATCATCCCCTTTACATCATGGCCATTGTTCCTGAATCATCCCCTTTACATCATGGCCATTGTTCCTGAATCATCCCCTTTACATCATGGCCATTGTTCCTGAATCATCCCCTTTACATCATGGCCATTGTTCCTGAATCATCCCCTTTACATCATGGCCATTGTTCCTGAATCATCCCCTTTACATCATGGCCATTGTTCCTGAATCATCCCCTTTACATCATGGCCATTGTTCCTGAATCATCCCCTTTACATCATGGCCATTGTTCCTGAATCATCCCCTTTACATCATGGCCATTGTTCCTGAATCATCCCCTTTACATCATGGCCATTGTTTCTGAATCATCCCCTTTACATCATGGCCATTGTTCCTGAATCATCCCCTTTACATCATGGCCATTGTTTCTGAATCATCCCCTTTACATCATGGCCATTGTTTCTGAATCATCCCCTTTACATCATGGCCATTGTTCCTGAATCATCCCCTTTACATCATGGCCA
>CM065686.1:2986749-2991749 GCA_017654935.2 Phymorhynchus buccinoides
GTCCCCTGACCCCACCAGGGGCCTTGTCCCCTGACCCCACCAGGGGCCTTGTCCCCTGACCCCCACCAGGGGCCTTGTCCCCTGACCCCACCAGGGGCCTTGTCCCCTGACCCCCACCAGGGGCCTTGTCCCCTGACCCCCACCAGGGGCCTTGTCCCCTGACCCCACCAGGGGCCTTGTCCCCTGACCCCACCAGGGGCCTTGTCCCCTGACCCCACCAGGGGCCTTGTCCCCTGACCCCACCAGGGGCCTTGTCCCCTGACCCCCACCAGGGGCCTTGTCCCCTGACCCCCACCAGGGGCCTTGTCCCCTGACCCCCACCAGGGGCCTTGTCCCCTGACCCCACCAGGGGCCTTGTCCCCTGACCCCACCAGGGGCCTTGTCCCCTGACCCCACCAGGGGCCTTGTCCCCTGACCCCACCAGGGGCCTTGTCCCCTGACCCCCACCAGGGGCCTTGTCCCCTGACCCCCACCAGGGGCCTTGTCCCCTGACCCCCACCTGTCCCCTGACCCCACCAGGGGCCTTGTCCCCTGACCCCCACCAGGGGCCTTGTCCCCTGACCCCCACCAGGGGCCTTGTCCCCTGACCCCCACCAGGGGCCTTGTCCCCTGACCCCACCAGGGGCCTTGTCCCCTGACCCCACCAGGGGCCTTGTCCCCTGACCCCACCAGGGGCCTTGTCCCCTGACCCCACCAGGGGCCTTGTCCCCTGACCCCACCAGGGGCCTTGTCCCCTGACCCCCACCAGGGGCCTTGTCCCCTGACCCCCACCAGGGGCCTTGTCCCCTGACCCCCACCAGGGGCCTTGTCCCCTGACCCCCACCAGGGGCCTTGTCCCCTGACCCCCACCAGGGGCCTTGTCCCCTGACCCCCACCAGGGGCTTTGTCCCCTGAACCCCACCAGGGGCGTTGCCCCTGAACTCCACTGGGGGCCTACGCCGACCCCCGCCCTTGTTTGTAACCCCCCCCCCCCCCCCCCCCCCTCTAATGTATCCCAGGTCCGCCCCTGTTGACGGCTGGTGTAATAAAGTTACATGCGGAGCTAGAGACACCTTAGTGTTACGCTTGTCTGGTACTGCTGTCACTGGCATGAGAGACTCAGACTCAGAAACTTTATTTTACAAGGAAAAGAATTTAGGCTGGGCCTAGTCTTCCATTCTGTCCTTGGTTCTAAGCATGCAATACATATCTAATACTATAAACGAACATTGAGACACAGGAAAGTCGCCAACAAAAAACAACAACTAACAGTAATATAGCAATGGCATTTTAGGCAGAACATCAACTTAAGCAATAAACAAAATAGAATAAAACACTAAGCAACCTATTAAACAAAACAATAGATTCAAACACCTTTATCACTACAATATATTTCCTCCACTACCATTACTACTACTAGTGTAAGATGGACCAAAAAGCCCATGGGCGGGTAAGTAGCCCATGCCAAATTATCCCACGAAGCAAAGCAGATCTTGGCCACATGTTGCCCATGAGACGAGTGCTAATTTTAGCATTCGTCCCATCGACAAACCCGACTGAAACCCGCCCCACTCCATGAGACAACCGGCCCATGGGTCCTCTATCCTCTACTAATACTATTACTACCACCATCACCACCACCGCCACCACCATCACTATTCTACTACTACTACTACTACTACTACTACTACTACTACTACTACTACTACTACTACTACTACTACTACTACTACTACTACTACTACTACTACTACTACTACTACTACTACTACTACTACTACTACCTCCTCCACCACCACCATCACTACTACTACTAACACTGCCACTACAACTACAGTGCCACAGTATTATAACAATGGCACAGTACGCAGATCATCACCATCAATAATAAGAACAAGCAAAACAGAAATCAACTGACCAAACAAAACACAAATGAAGAGAAAATAAAAGACTTCCACCACAATTTACTTCATCATCTACTACTACTACTACTACTACTACTACTACTACTACTACTACTACTACTACTACTACTACTACTACTACTACTACTACTACTACTACTACTACTACTACTACTACTACTTTCATTTATATAGCGCGATGAAAATCATGCTAAAAGCAAACTCTCTGCGCTTTACAAACATTGATGAAACTAAGCTTACTACTCCTACTACTACTACTACTACTACTACTACTACTACTACTACTACTACTACTACTACTACTACTACTACTACTACTACTACTACTACTACTACTACTAATTTCATTTACATAGCGCGATACAAATCATGCTAAAAGAAAGCTCTCAGCACTTTACAAACATTGATGAAACTAAGCTTATATAAAAGCAAATAACAATTTGACACACTATGTTTCATACTAATGATATAAAATAAAAGCAACATTATTTAATGACACATGAGAGAGAGAGAGAGAGAGAGAGAGAGAGAGAGAGAGAGAGAGAGAGAGAGAGAGAGAGAGAGAGAGAGAGAGAGAGAGAGAGAGAGGGGGGGGGAGAGAAGAGGCAGGGAGGAGGGGCTGGGGGAGACGGACAGACAAAATGACAGAGACAAGTGGATAGGGCAAACTTTCACATGAATAAGACGGAGAGGCACAGAGAGAGGGGGGTGGGTGGGAGAGGGAGAGAGAGAGAGAGAGAGAGAGAGAGAGAGAGAGAGAGAGAGAGAGAGAGAGAGAGAGAGAGAGAGAGAGAGAGAGAGAGAGAGAGAGAGAGAGAGAGAGAGAGAGAGAGAGAGAGAGAGAAAACTTGAAAACTTAAACTTTATTTTCCAAGGATATAGATTTTAGGCAACGCCTATTCTTCCAATCTGTCCTTGATACATATATACTTAACACAACAAAAGACAAACATGGTAAGGCATACTATTAAAGGTAGCAAAGCAGTTGATATTATGAAACATAGATAGGATGAAATATGGGATTATAACAGTCGCATAATTTTTAATACTCGCGCATGCATGCAAGCATGCAACCATACTTACACACTTGCGCGCATGTATATAAAGGAAACACACATCATAGAACAGGGCAATATATATACATTCATCATCTAGGGTATGTAACAGGCAACAATTTGCATTAAATTGAGGACAATATTTCTAACATAATTAGGCACATTGTAGGCGAATAGTTAACAAATAGAATGAAATTAATAAAATGAAATTAATACATACTAGCATCGGCATAAGCATCTAGCATATTATGAGATATGACCCTGGGGGGAAATGAGCTTAAGGAGGGTCGAATGTTAGTGTCTTTCGAAGACTCGTTTTGAAGGCTGAGATAGAGGAGCATAGTTTAATGTCACACGGGAGAGAGAGAGAGAGAGAGAGAGAGAGGAGAGAGAGAGAGAGAGAGAGAGAGAGAGAGAGAGAGAGAGAGAGAGAGAGAGAGAGAGAGAGAGAGAGAGAGAGAGAGAGAGAGAGAGAGAGAGAGAGAGAGGGAGAGACGGAGAGAGAGAGAGAGAGATGGCGAGAGAGAGAGAGAGAGAGAGAGAGAGAGAGAGAGAGAGGGGACAAACAGACAGGCAGACAGAGCGTTAGGAAATAAAGAGAACATAATCAATAAAAAGGCATAATAAAAAAGCACTAAAAAAACATTAAGCAATATAAATTCACATTTCTAAGATAAAAGCACTAAGACTTTAAGCAACACAAATTCACATTTCTAAGATAAAAGTACTAAGACTTTAACCCTTTCACCGCCAAAGTCGCATTTTAGCACCACAGTGATTTAACACCTTTGTCACTAAAAGGCACCAAATTGGGGTCTATTATCCAAAGACCCTATTGTTTTAGTTTTGGGAAGTAAGGATAGACCTTATTTTATATCTGTCACAGAAGAATCCACAATACTGCAGATGGATTTTGTTCTCTACCCAGGTAAATTTAATGGAAATTTGTTGCTGAAATATGGCTGTCGGTGAAAGGGTTAAGCAATATAAATTCAGATTTCTAAGATAAAAGTACTAAGCCTTTAAGCAGTACAAATTCACATTTCTAACACAATGTTATTCGACATAGGAAAGGGTGTTGTTGTCAAGACAGGCATTGCTTGAAGACAACAGAAACTGGGTGGTGGGTTTGAGGTTCGAATCGCGTAACGGTCTTTGCTTTCCGCCTCGTCGAGATCGTCTCTTTGACTTCGGAAGACGATATAGCGAACGTTCAACTGACGAAGGCGAGCAATGGTTTCTGTGGACAGGCGGCCAGGTTCAGCGCGAGAATAATTATTTTCTGAAAATTTGATTTTCACCCACAGGCACACAGGGTGGTGTATCCGCACTTTGCTGAGCGAGGGACCGGTGTTCCCGTGCCAAACGTAGTCTTGCAACCTGTCCCTGAGAGAGAAACAGACAGAGACTCAGGGAGAAAGGGAGAGACAGACACAGAAACAGAGAGACAAATAGACAGAGACAGAGACAGAGGGAGAAAGGGAGAGACAGAGACAGAAACAGAGAGACAAATAGACAGAGACAGAGACAGAGGGAGAAAGGGAGAGACAGAGACAGAAACAGAGAGACAGAGACAGAGACAGAGGGAGAAAGGCAGAGACAGAGACAGAAACAGAGAGACAGAGACAGAAACAGAGAGACAAACAGAGACAGAAACAGAGAGACAAACAGACAGAGACAGAAACAGAGAGACAAACAGACAGAGACAGAAACAGAGAGACAAACAGACAGAGACAGAAACAGAGAGACAAACAGACAGAGGGGCACGGAGAGTCAAGGAGATTTATGACTCAAGGGTAATTGTTTGGTGTGCTAAAACCTAGTTTTGCAATCTGTTCTTTTTTTTACAGAGACAGACAGAGAAAGAGAGAGAGAGAGAGAGAGAGAGAGAGAGAGAGAGAGAGAGAGAGAGAGAGAGAGAGGGGGGGGGGAGAGATAGCGGAGGGTGTGTGTATGTGTGTGTGTGTGTGTGTGTGTGTGTGTGTGTGTGTGTGTGTGTGTCAACCCACACAGAGACAGTCATTGCAGTTTTATGATACAC
>CM065686.1:2994249-2999249 GCA_017654935.2 Phymorhynchus buccinoides
GTAACATTTCAGTTGTCATATCTACACAGTCCTCGACGACGAAAATGGAGTTTTACGTCCTTTCTTGGTCTGAATCAGACACATATGGGACATTTGGTAAATACAAATATGGTTGGGAACAATACTGGAGGCAATGCCCGGAGGCAGTACGAAACCAGTAAAGTCCCGATTTTTTAAAAGATTAATACAGATAGCTGTAGCGGTGAGCACCTCATCGGCTATGGCACCGCCACAAGTAGTAAGTCCTTAGGTATGAACAGAATTGTATACTGAATAGAACACACGAATCTCTGTACATTTTAAAGCGTACAAAATAATAAACATACGTATTACAGACACTACAACAGACACAGACACGACGAGTATGCGGTGCTTATTTCGATGAGTATAAGTAGGATAAATAGTTTTAAATGTTTTCCAAAAGATATAAACAAGTTACGAAATGGTGCAGAGATAACATTCTGGTTTACAGATTAAAATTATTGAAAAGCCAGGGGAGGCGACTCAGTGTATGTAATGATTGGAGTGGTAAAAATAGACCGCTGCCACAAACGATTGCGAATCCGCGCTTGTTTTTTTTTTTTATTTTTTTTATTGTGTTGCATTGTATTGTATTGCACTGCATTGCATAAACTTGCAAACTTTCCAAACGAAATAATTGTATTGAAATTGATTTTTGTGTGTATATATTGTATTTCGCATCAATAATTTCATATTTATCTGTATTAGTGCTTTACTGGTTCCGTTTGTTTATATTTTTTACCAGCTGCATCGCATTGAATAGGTATTGTGTTGTAACCCTGTTGTATTGCAATTGTTCAACGCATTGTATAATGTGCTGAGGGGTCGATTGTACTGAAGGACGGATTGTGCATGTATCCAAAAGTTGCATCGTATTCTGGTTGATAATTGTAATTGTAATTGTATTTCTTCTTTGAACACTTCTTATAATGGACACTAACGTAACGCCTGTACTGGTTGTTGCGTGCCACGCTTTGAGCGCTTTACAACCTCAACCACAAAGCGGGCTATTTCCTGCAGTGAGACCATCCGAGTAGAGACCACAGCATTGTTGTCCATTAGGGTGGGGTCTGAAACTTTGGTCATTATTTGTGTACCTCTCTCTCCTTCTCTCCCTCTCTCAATGTCCTCTCTCTAATCTCCACTCCCTCTCTCTCTCCTCAATATCTCTTCTCCCCTCCTCATTGAAATCGTCCATTCTCCCCCTTCCCTGTTTCTTGGTCCCTCCCCCCCGCTCTTTTCGGCCATCCTCCCTCTCTTGCACACATGTCATTCACGAAAAGGTAGAAAGGGGTCGGGAAGTTTTGTTGTTGTTGTTTGTTGTTGTGGTGTTCTGTTGTGGTGTTTGATGCTTGTTGTTGTTGTTGCTGATGTGTGTTCAGGTGTTGTTGTTGTTGTGTGGTGTCAAGTAGTGGGTGGTGGTGCGTGGTGCTTGGTACGGTGTGTGGATGTTTTTGTTATTTGTTAGCTGCGGGATGTGATGGGGTCCTGTATTACTTTTTGAGTTTTTGCGTATGCATCCTGGCTACCGTATCTACTGGATTTAACAGAGAGGAAGCAGTGAGAAGTTTTGACCATTGAAACTATGATTGAAAATCCCTTTGGATTTGCCACTTGGCTCTTTAACGGACGCGAAACGCACTCAGCACTCAGCACATGGGGCCTCAGTTTACTATATGGACTACTCCAGTCTGTTAACTAGCTGTGTGCTGTCAGTTGCGCTTCGCTGAATCCGATTGGAAACGTTCAATTTCTAAAGCAGTTCGGCTTCAGTGCTGCTGGCAATGTTAATTGCGCCTGAGTGGGTTAGGGCTTATGACATTTCCAATTTCACTGTGTACAAACACCCTTAGACAGACACCGGGGGGTAGCCACAGGCTAAGTGGAAAACAAGGCAGGGGACCCACCTGTGGGGGGTGTGGGGGTGGGGATTTTTTGGGGGCGAGAATACTGAACACCGTATATAAAACTTTAACTTTAGGACTCCCCCACCACGATTAACTCCAATTAACGACCACCCATGAAACGTATCAAAAGTTCCCTGAAAGGCCGGAAGACCCTTAAAAACATGTCTTACCAGCTACAAGGGGCCACCTCACATGTCCCCACCGAGCACTTTTGACAGCATGACGTGCCAACTCATTAAAGTTGCTTGTTTTCCGCTTCCTGGCGGGAGTCCCTGGGCCACATACACAGTTTCCACTTTCACCCTGAAAGGCAGACCTTTAGACAGAACTAATGTTCCAGGCACAACACCCACCTCATTTGTCCCCTAGGAGCACTTTCTGCAGCATTCGGTGAAGAAGGAGATTTAACTCCACGGTCGGAGTAAGAGAAAAAAAAACACCACCTCCACCAGATTGTGAGAGCCAGCGTAGAGGAAGACAATTGTTCACCGGCCCCGCGAACCAGAACCTAGGCCCTTTGACGGAGCAAGACATACCGAATGGGAGAGGAGGGATGGAGAAGAAGAAGAAAGAGATGAGGATAGGGAAAGAGAGACGTACTGAGGGGAGAGAGAGAAAGAGGAGAGGAGGGAGGAGAGA
Organism: Phymorhynchus buccinoides; assembly: GCA_017654935.2. NCBI lineage: Eukaryota > Metazoa > Mollusca > Gastropoda > Neogastropoda > Raphitomidae > Phymorhynchus > Phymorhynchus buccinoides. The sequence goes on from CM065686.1 coordinate 2,996,817, forward strand.
GAGAGCGAGAGAGATTGAGAGAGACAGGGAGAGAGAGAGAGGAGAGAGAGAGAGAGAGAGGAGGAGAGATGCAGACGAAGCTGCGATGACACTGAGGGAAGAGCAGAGAGGGAGAGAGAGGAGAGAGGAGAGGACGAGAGAGAGAGCAAAAAGAGGAGACGAGATGGGAGCCGACGAGAGAGAGGGAGACAGAATGAAGAGAAGAGGTAGACGAGAGAGGAGAGAGACCAGCAGGAGAGAGAGAGAGGTTTCTTTTTTAGACTTTTGTAGTGAGAGAGAGGGAGAGTTGAGAGAAGTGACAGAGAGAGAGAGAGAGAGGAGAGTGGATCGAGAGAGATAGAGAGAGAGAAGAGGAGGAGAAGAGAGGAGCAGAGTTGTTTAGTTAGGAAGTTAGGAAGAAAAAGAAGAGTTGAGAGGAGATTTAGGAGATGTTAAGAGGGGAGGAGTTAGGAAGAGAGCGAGGGGAGAGTAGAGAGAGTGGAGAGATGAAGAGAGATGTACGAGAGTGTTAGAGAGAGTTAGAGGGAGGAGGGAACCGAGCCCGGAGGAGAGAGAGATCCGAGAGAGAGAGAGAGGGAGAGAGATAGAGGGAGAGAGAGAGAGAGAGGAGAGACTGAGGGGAAGGGAGGGAGAGAGAGGAGAGAGTTGAGAGGACGAGAGTTAGGAAGAGAGACGAGAAAGACGAGGAGGAGAGGATACGAAAGATGGAGAGCAAGAGAGAGACATGAGATCGACGCCGACGCGAGAGGTTAGGAAGAACAGAGAGAGGAGACTCCAGAGAGAGAGGGACGCTAGAGGAACGAAAGGAGAGTTCACGGAGGAAGAGCAGTGTGATGCGACGAGGATGGAGAGAGAGGAAGAAAGAGAGAGAGGCGAAGAGAAAGAAAGAAGACAGAGAAGAGTAGAGAGAGAGCGAGAACTGATTAGAAGGGGGAAGAGAGAGGAGATCGGAGAGAGGCAGAGAGTAGAGGATGAGAGGAAGAGAAGAGTCCGGAAGAGGAGAAAGATGAAGACCAGAGAGAGGAGAGAGAGATAAGTGAGAGAGGAGAGAAAGAGTCACCGAGAGAGAAGTGGAGCCTAGAGAGAGCGGCAGAGAGAGAGAGAGAGGAGGAGATAGGAGAGGGAGAGAGGAACGAGAAGAGAGGGGAGAAGAGGAGCCCCCCGAGAGGACAGGAAGCAAGTCCGGAGAGAGAGTGGAGGGACGTGAGAGCGAAAGATGGGAGAGAGACCAAGGGGAGAGCGGAGAGAGAGGGACCAGAGAGAGAGGAGAGAGAAACGAAAGAGAGAGAGAGAGGAGACGAGGTGGTAGAGGAGGGAGAGAAAGGGGGAGATAGCTGGAAGAGAGTGAAGAGAAGAGATGAGAAAGAGAGAGAGTGGGTGGGAGATAGAGAGAGAGTGGGTGGGAGAGAGACGCAGGCGACAGAACCGCCGCAGATGGAGAACGATAGGCGGCGAGATGAGGAGAGATGTGAAATAGAATTCGACGCAGAAGGGAACGAGCGAGAGATGACGGAGGACGAGCGGGCAGTGCAGAAGAAGAAAGAGAGGGACATAGGTGCAGAGGAGGGAAAAGATGAGAAAGAACGCGGAGGAGGGATGAGCTTCGGGAAAGGAGCGACGGGAGCCGAATGCAGAGACGAGAGAAGAGAGACGAGAGAGAGCACGGCACGAATCGAGTGAGAGAGAAGGAGTGAAAGGGAAAGAGGGAGAGAGCGAGAGGCAGGAAGAAAAGAAGCGGGAATGAGGCGGGAATAAGGGAACGACGAGCAGCACGACAGAGGGGCCCGAGGAGAGAGAGAGGCCCCGCGACCACAGACAGCGAAGAGAGAGGAGACGAGATTGAGGGAGAAAGAGGGAGGAGAGAGAGGGAGAGAGAGAGAGGATAAGGAGAGAGAGATGATGACGAGAGGAGATGACAGAGCGAGGACAGAGGCGAGAGAGGAAGATGGCATTAAGGGGAAGGGCGATGAGAGAGAGGAGGAGAGAGGGAGGACGAGAGGGAGGGAGTACCTGACGAGACGATGAGTGCGAAAAGACAAGGGAGAGAGTAGGGAAAGCGAGGAGAAGAGGAGGAGAGAGATGGGACGAGAGAGAGAGGGAGAGAGGAAGAGAGAGAAGGAGAGAAGAAGGAGAGGAGAGGCTCGGGGGGGGGGGGGGGGGGGCGGGGGGGGGAGGAGAGGGGAATAGGACAGAGATGTAGGAGAGGGTTGGGGAGGGAGGGCTAGGAAGGGAGAGGAGAGGATGTAGGAAGCAGGAATGGATGCCAGGGAGGAGAGGGGGAGAGGGGAGGGACGGTGAGCGACAAGGGAGTTGTGGACGCTCCCAGGAGCGAGGGGGAGGGGTAGGAAGGATGAGGGGGGGGAGGGAGGAGAGGGTTAGGCTACATATGATGGCATTAATAGATCAGAATATCTCGAGTTGTTTCCCATCTGT
>CM065686.1:3004249-3009249 GCA_017654935.2 Phymorhynchus buccinoides
ATGTAAAACAACCTTTTGTAAAACAACCTTTGTAATGTAAGACAACCTTTTGTAATGTAAAACAACCTTTGTAATGTAAGACAACCTTTGTAATGTAAAACAACCTTTGTAATGTAAAACAACCTTTGTAATGTAAGACAACCTTTGTAATGTAAAACAACCTTTGTAATGTAAGACAACCTTTGTAATGTAAAACAACCTTTGTAATGTAAAACAACCTTTGTAATGTAAGACAACCTTTGTAATGTAAGACAGCCTTTGTAATGTAAGACAGCCTTTGTAATGTAAAACAACCTTTGTAATGTAAAACAACCTTTGTAATGTAAAACAACCTTTGTAATGTAAAACAACCTTTGTAATGTAAAACAACCTTTGTAATGTAAAACAACCTTTGTAATGTAAAACAACCTTTGTAATGTAAAACAACCTTTGTAATGTAAGACAACCTTTGTAATGTAAAACAACCTTTGTAATGTAAGACAACCTTTGTAATGTAAAACAACCTTTGTAATGTAAAACAACCTTTGTAATGTAAAACAACCTTTGTAATGTAAAACAACCTTTGTAATGTAAACAACCTTTGTAATGTAAAACAACCTTTGTAATGTAAAACAACCTTTGTAATGTAAAACAACCTTTGTAATGTAAAACAACCTTTGTAATGTAAAACAACCTTTGTAATGTAAAACAACCTTTGTAATGTAAAACAACCTTTGTAATGTAAAACAACCTTTGTAATGTAAAACAACCTTTGTAATGTAAAACAACCTTTGTAATGTAAAACAACCTTTGTAATGTAAGACAACCTTTGTAATGTAAAACAACCTTTGTAATGTAAAACAACCTTTGTAATGTAAGACAACCTTTGTAATGTAAAACAACCTTTGTAATGTAAAACAACCTTTGTAATGTAAGACAACCTTTGTAATGTAAAACAACCTTTGTAATGTAAAACAACCTTTGTAATGTAAGACAACCTTTGTAATGTAAAACAACCTTTGTAATGTAAAACAACCTTTGTAATGTAAAGCTTTGTAATGTAAAACAACCTTTGTAATGTAAACAACCACAACCTTTGTAATGTAAAACAACCTTTGTAATGTAAGACAACCTTTGTAATGTAAAACAACCTTTGTAATGTAAAACAACCTTTGTAATGTAAAACAACCTTTGTAATGTAAAACAACCTTTGTAATGTAAAACAACCTTTGTAATGTAAAACAACCTTTGTAATGTAAAACAACCTTTGTAATGTAAAGCAACCTTTGTAATGTAAAACAACCTTTGTAATGTAAAACAACCTTTGTAATGTAAAACAACCTTTGTAATGCAAAACAACCTTTGTAATGTAAAACAACCTTTGTAATGTAAAACAACCTTTGTAATGTAAAGCAACCTTTGTAATGCAAAACAACCTTTGTAATGTAAAACAACCTTTGTAATGTAAAACAACCTTTGTAATGTAAAACAACCTTTGTAATGTAAACAACCTTTGTAATGTAAAACAACCTTTGTAATGTAAAACAACCTTTGTAATGTAAAACAACCTTTGTAATGTAAAACAACCTTTGTAATGTAAGACAACCTTTGTAATGTAAAACAACCTTTGTAATGTAAAACAACCTTTGTAATGTAAAACAACCTTTGTAATGTAAAACAACCTTTGTAATGTAAGACAACCTTTGTAATGTAAAACAACCTTTGTAATGTAAAACAACCTTTGTAATGTAAGACAACCTTTGTAATGTAAAACAACCTTTGTAATGTAAAACAACCTTTGTAATGTAAGACAACCTTTGTAATGTAAAACAACCTTTGTAATGTAAGACAACCTTTGTAATGTAAAACAACCTTTGTAATGTAAGACAACCTTTGTAATGTAAGACAACCTTTGTAATGTAAAACAACCTTTGTAATGTAAGACAACCTTTGTAATGTAAAACAACCTTTGTAATGTAAAACAACCTTTGTAATGTAAAACAACCTTTGTAATGTAAGACAAGCCTTTGTAATGTAAGACAACCTTTGTAATGTAAAACTTTGTAATGTAAAAACCTTTGTAATGTAAAACAACCTTTGTAATGTAAAACAACCTTTGTAATGTAAAACAACCTTTGTAATGTAAAACAACCTTTGTAATGTAAAACAACCTTTGTAATGTAAAGCAACCTTTGTAATGTAAAACAACCTTTGTAATGTAAAACAAAGACAACCTTTGTAATGTAAAAACAACCTTTGTAATGTAAAACAACCTTTGTAATGTAAAACAACCTTTGTAATGTAAAACAACCTTTGTAATGTAAAACAACCTTTGTAATGTAAACAACCTTTGTAATGTAAAACAACCTTTGTAATGTAAAACAACCTTTGTAATGTAAAACAACCTTTGTAATGTAAGACAACCTTTGTAATGTAAAACAACCTTTGTAATGTAAGACAACCTTTGTAATGTAAAACAACCTTTGTAATGTAAGACAGCCTTTGTAATGTAAGACAACCTTTGTAATGTAATGAACAACCTTTGTAATGTAAAACAACCTTTGTAATGTAAGACAACCTTTGTAATGTAAAACAACCTTTGTAATGTAAAACAACCTTTGTAATGTAAAACAACCTTTGTAATGTAAAACAACCTTTGTAATGTAAAACAACCTTTGTAATGTAAAACAACCTTTGTAATGTAAAACAACCTTTGTAATGTAAGACAACCTTTGTAATGTAAAACAACCTTTGTAATGTAAGACAACCTTTGTAATGTAAAACAGCCTTTGTAATGTAAGACAACCTTTGTAATGTAAAACAACCTTTGTAATGTAAAACAACCTTTGTAATGTAAAACAACCTTTGTAATGTAAGACAACCTTTGTAATGTAAAACAACCTTTGTAATGTAAAACAACCTTTGTAATGTAAAACAACCTTTGTAATGTAAGACAGCCTTTGACAACCTTTGTAATGTAAGACAACCTTTGTAATGTAAAACAACCTTTGTAATGTAAGACAGCCTTTGTAATGTAAAACAACCTTTGTAATGTAAAACAACCTTTGTAATGTAAAACAACCTTTGTAATGTAAAGCAACCTTTGTAATGTAAAACAATCTTTGTAATGTAAAAGAACCTTTGTAATGTAAAACAACCTTTGTAATGTAAAACCCCCTTTGTAATGTAAAACAACCTTTGTAATGTAAAACAACCTTTGTAATGTAAAACAACCTTTGTAATGTAAAACAACCTTTGTAATGTAAGACAACCTTTGTAATGTAAAACAACCTTTGTAATGTAAAACAACCTTTGTAATGTAAAACAACCTTTGCCTACACTTACCTACAAGACTAAAACAAAATCAGAACGCTTCTAGAACTTGCAAAAAAATACACATATGATTTTCTAGAAGGGAGAATTCACTCATGCAGAACACTACGTCATAAAAGCTGTTAACCCTTTCACAGCCAATGTCGCATTTTAGCAGCACAATGGTTTAACACCCATGTCACTAAAAGGCTTCAAATCAGGGCCTGTTTAATATCCAGACCCTATTTTCTTAATTTTGGGAGGTAAGGAATCTAAGGATAGGCCTAATGTTATATATGTCACAGAGGAAATCGCAATATTGCATGTATTTTATTTTCTCTACCCAGTTAAGTTTAATGGTATTTTTTGGCTGAAAAATGGCCGGCGGTGAAAGGGTTAATAGTATTATGGATCACTCGCGTGTTTCGTGCAAACAAACGATCTTAACCAAAATAATGTTCTTCTTTTTTTCTTTTTCTTTTCTTTTTAGCTGACATGTTTATGTACCTACATGTCGAACCAGAGCCAGTGAACCTTGGCAACGATAGAACCGATCGATTTGGACAGGTTTTCTAAGAAAGCCCAAAGTTTTCTTCATACCCGCATACAGAAAGGGTGTTTAGAAAAGGTATATTTATCTCAACTATGCACTTCATTGTCTCTCTCTCTCTCTCTCTCTCTCTCTCTCTCTCTCTCTCTCTCTCTCTCTCTCTCTCTCTCTCTCTCTCTCTCTCTCTCTCTCTCTCTCTCTCTCTCTCTCTCTCTCTCTCTCTCTCTCTCTCTCTCTTTCTCTCTGTCTGTCTGTCTGTATTTCTCTCTCTCTCTGTTTTCTCTGTCTGTCTCTCTCTCTCTCTGTTTTCTCTGTTTATTTGTCTGTCTGTCTGTCTGTCTCTCTATATATCACACTCTCTCTCTCTCTCTCTCTCTCTCTCTCTCTCTCTCTCTCTCTCTCTCTCTCTCTCTCTCTCTCTCTCTCTCTCTCTCTCTCTCTCTTTCTATCTCTCTCTCTCTAGTAATGGCACAAACTCATGCACTGAGATCATAAAGGCTGGTGTACCCCAAGGATCTGTCTTAGGGCCTCTTCTATTCTGCCTATTCATTAATGATCTACCTTTATCAATATCGGCTGACTCTGTCTCGTGTGATCTCTTTGCAGATGACACCTCTCTCCATTCTAGTGCATCAAACCTGTCTTCGATTCAAACCTCTCTTCAATCAGCTTTGCATGATGTTTCTGATTGGTGTTACCAAAACCTTATGGCCCTCAATCCTAAAAAAACCAAGCATGTTACTTACCTCAAGACAAAAACATCAAATAGAACCTCTAATTTTAAATGTTTATATTAATGACAATGCCATAGACCAAGTACGCGAGCACCGAGTCCTGGGAGTAATAATAGATGACGAACTAAAATGTCAACTCCATATTGAAAAGATGACACATAAACTTGCTCGCAGCTTATTCCTACTAAAAAAACTTACACCCTTCATAGATATAGACGCACGCACGATGTTTTTTCATGCCCACTGTCTCTCCCACATTAATTACGCATCAGTAGTCTGGGACTCTGCTGCTAATTGTCACCTATTAAAACTCAATTCTATGCACAAAAGGGGAGCTAAAATAATCCTTCCTGATCCTGAACTCAGTACAGCAGAAAAACAAGCCCAGTTAAACATACTTCCACTGCAATCACAGCTTAGCTATA
>CM065686.1:3014249-3016749 GCA_017654935.2 Phymorhynchus buccinoides
TCTTAAAGGCGAAAAATATTTTGAAATTATTTTTTTTAGAGGAAGAAGATTGGTCCAGTAAGTCAATGAAAGTGAAAAGAAACCCTACGGAGAGCCGGACAATAGTGGGTGTTCAGAGAAGAATCCCCCCTCAATCAAGCATTTCTGCCCTGAACTCCTTACACTGTAAGGGGGCCGGGCCACACCCAGGTCATGACTCTGAGCATTCCTGTGCTGTCACCACTTTTTGTTTCACCAGAAAAACCGCCCCTACCGGGATTTGAACCCACACCGGTCACCCATACAAGTGCTGACCAAGGTGGTTGTTTAATTTTATTTTATTTCAATTTTTTTTTTTTTTTTTTTTTTTAGCTCATGCGACTTATCCAATGAGCATTGGCTAATTTGGCTCAGTCCGTAACATACATTAGTAGATGATGGTAAGAAAAGGAAAAAGCAAAAGTCAAGGAGAGTGATAGATTAGAGAAAGTTGCTAGAACTTCCAGAAGGTGGGGAATTATTTTGCATAAAAGACACCCCCCCCCCGCCCCCTATTTCCCCCCCAGGGAGAGACTCGTGGAGAGGGCGGGGTCGTCCAGCTCCCCGAATGGAGGCACGAGGCATCCACCCACTGCCGGGAAGTTGTCACCGAGTACGGCAGTAAGTCCTCCGCCGTTTTCTCCTGCAGTTGTTCACTGGATCCCACACCCTCTTTTTCTTCCCCTTCACCCTCTCTTCACTCATAACGCATTCGGGGTTACAATTACTACACGGGACACATAACATATTCACGTACAGTATGTTGGTTGTTATTCTTCAAAGTTTGAAGTGATTCTGTGCAAGTGGTTCACCAGACATCAGGAGACAACCAAGACCGAGAGGAAGGAGGTGATGTTGCTGTATGTGGCGCTGACTCTTTAGTCCCGCAGCCTTGTGGGGTCGTTGGTCTTCGGGGACCTTCTTCTTCTTCTCGGTCATTGTTTCTTAACGCCGTCATGGCCGATAGAGTGGGGATGCCCTTTGGGCCAGGCATCTCCGCTTTGACGCAAATCCCAGCCGAGCCCTCCGGGGTAGCACCTGCTCTTCCGCTATGCGGCAGTCATGGTCGGATACGACTGGCCGACAACTGCGGGGCAAAGCACACTACAGGGGCAGACACACTGCGGGGCAAAGCACACTACAGGGGCAGACACACTGCGGGGCAAAGCACACTACAGACACACTGCGGGGCAAAGCACACTACAGACACACTGCGGGGCAAAGCACACTAAAGGGGCAGACACACTGCGGGGCAAAGCACACTACAGACACACTGCGGGGCAAAGCACACCAAAGGGGCAGACACACTGCGGGGCAAAGCACACTACAGACACACTGCAGGGCAAAGCACACCAAAGGGGCAGACACACTGCGGGGCAAAGCACACTACAGACACACTGCGGGGCAAAGCACACCAAAGGGGCAGACACACTGCGGGGCAAAGCACACTAAAGGGGCAGACACACTGCGGGGCAAAGCACACTATAGACACACTGCGGGGCAAAGCACACTACAGACACACTGCGGGGCAAAGCACACTAAAGGGGCAGACACACTGCGGGGCAAAGCACACTACAGACACACTGCGGGGCAAAGCACACTAAAGGGGCAGACACACTGCGGGGCAAAGCACACTATAGACACACTGCGGGGCAAAGCACACTACAGACACACTGCGGGGCAAAGCACACTACAGGGGCAGACACACTGCGGGGCAAAGCACACGACAGACACACTGCGGGGCAAAGCACACCAAAGGGGCAGACACACTGCGGGGCAAAGCACACTACAGACACACTGCGGGGCAAAGCACACGACAGACACACTGCGGGGCAAAGCACACTACAGACACACTGCGGGGCAAAGCACACTACAGACACACTGCGGGGCAAAGCACACTAAAGGGGCAGACACACTGCGGGGCAAAGCACACGACAGACACACTGCGGGGCAAAGCACACTACAGACACACTGCGGGGCAAAGCACACTACAGACACACTGCGGGGCAAAGCACACTAAAGGGGCAGACACACTGCGGGGCAAAGCACACTACAGACACACTGCGGGGCAAAGCACACTAAAGGGGCAGACACACTGCGGGGCAAAGCACACTACAGACACACTGCGGGGCAAAGCACACTAAAGGGGCAGACACACTGCGGGGCAAAGCACACTACAGACACACTGCGGGGCAAAGCACACTAAAGGGGCAGACACACTGCGGGGCAAAGCACACTACAGACACACTGCGGGGCAAAGCACACTTCAGACACACTGCGGGGCAAAGCACACTACAGACACACTGCGGGGCAAAGCACACCAAAGGGGCAGACACACTGCGGGGCAAAGCACACTAAAGGGGCAGACACACTGCGGGGCAAAGCACACTACAGACACACTGCGGGGCAAAGCACACTAAAGGGGCAGACACACTGCGGGGCAAAGCACACTACAGACACACTGCGGGGTAAAGCACACTAC
>CM065686.1:3036749-3046749 GCA_017654935.2 Phymorhynchus buccinoides
CCATTGTTGGTCAGCGATGTGTGTAGATACCACCTGTGGCCGTACACCCCAAGAACCATTGTTGGTCACCAATGTGTGTAGATACCACCTGTGGCCGTACACCCCAAGAACCATTGTTGGTCAGCAAAGTGTGTAGATACCGCCTGTGGCCGTACACCCCAAGAACCATTGTTGGTCACCAATGTGTGTAGATACCGCCTGTGGCCGTACACCCCAAGAACCATTGTTGGTCACCAATGTGTGTAGATACCGCCTGTGGCCGTACACCCCAAGAACCATTGTTGGTCAGCAATGTGTGTAGATACCACCTGTGGCCGTACACCCCAAGAACCATTGTTGGTCAGCAATGTGTGTAGATACCACCTTTGGCCGTACACCCCAAGAACCATTGTTGGTCAGCAATGTGTGTAGATACCACCTGTGGCCGTACACCCCAAGAACCATTGTTGGTCAGCAATGTGTGTAGATATCACCTGTGGCGTACACCCCAAGAACCATTGTTGGTCAGCAATGTGTGTAGATACCACCTGTGGCAGTACACCCCAAGAACCATTGTTGGTCAGCAATGTGTGTAGATACCACCTTTGGCCGTACACCCCAAGAACCATTGTTGGTCAGCAATGTACAGGGTTAGGGTATCGCTCCAGACCCTGTGCAGTGAGCACAATGCAACTGCTAGTGGCGTGCCGTGTGTAGGGTTAGGGTATCGTTCCATACCCTGTGCAGTGAGCACAATGTAACTCCTAGTGGCGTGCCGTGTGTAGGGTAAGGGTATCGCTCCATACCCTGTGCAGTGAGCACAATGTAACTGCTAGTGGCGTGCCGTGTAGGGTTAGGGTATCGCTCCAGACCCTGTGCAGTGAGCACAATGCAACTGCTAGTGGCGTGCCGTGTAGGGTTAGGGTATCGCTCCAGACCCTGTGCAGTGAGCACAATGTAACTGCTAGTGGCGTGCCGTGTGTAGGGTTAGGGTATCGCTCCAGACCCTGTGCATTGAGCACAATGTAACTGCTAGTGGCGTGCCGTGTGTAGGGTAAGGGTATCGCTCCATACCCTGTGCAGTGAGCACAATGCAACTGCTAGTGGCGTGCCGTGTAGGGTTAGGGTATCGCTCCATACCCTGTGCAGTGAGCACAATGTAACTGCTAGTGGCGTGCCGTGTGTAGGGTTAGGGTATCGCTCCATACCCTGTGCAGTGAGCACAATGCAACTGCTAGTGGCGTGCCGTGTAGGGTTAGGGTATCGCTCCAGACCCTATGTAGTGAGCACAATGTAACTGCTAGTGTAGGGTTAGGGTATCGCTCCAGAACCTGTGCAGTGAGCACAATGTAACTGCTAGTGTAGGGTTAGGGTATCGCTCCAGAACCTGTGCAGTGAGCACAATGTAACTGCTAGTGTAGGGTTAGGGTATCGCTCCAGACCCTGTGCAGTGAGCACAATGTAACTGCTAGTGTAGGGTTAGGGTATCGCTCCAGACCCTGTGCAGTGAGCACAATGTAACTGCTAGTGTAGGGTTAGGGTATCGCTCCAGACCCTGTGCAGTGAGCACAATGTAACTGCTAGTGTAGGGTTAGGGTATCGCTCCAGACCCTGTGCAGTGAGCACAATGTAACTGCTAGTGTAGGGTTAGGGTATCGCTCCAGACCCTGTGCAGTGAGCACAATGTAACTGCTAGTGTAGGGTTAGGGTATCGCTCCAGACCCTGTGTTGTGAGCACCATATAACTGCTAGTGGCGTGTCGTGTGCAGGGCTGTTACGCCAAGATCTGGGATTACGTCGTCAGGGACTCTGGCATCGTCACCAGCATCGTCGTCCTCATTCTCTTCTCTCAGGTAATGCTGAAAATGCATGCAGACGTGTGCACGGATACACACACACGCACACATACACACACATGCACGCACACACGCACGCACACGCACGCACACGCACGCACACACGCACACGCACACGCACACACACACACACACACACACACACACACACACACACACACACACACACACACACACACACACACACACACACACACACCGCGCGCACGCACGCAAGGACTCACGTGCGAATGCGCACAAACCATGCACTTACGCACGCGTGCCAACACACACACACACATCTTTTTTTTTCTCCTCTTCTTCCTCGACCTGCTCATTCTCCTCCTCGTTGTTCAGGGGCGGATTATGCCGTTGATATAGGGGGGGGGGGGGGTGCTCTGGCAGATTTGAATATACTTTATGGTAAAAAAAATAATATAAAAAAATGGACGATAGGTGTGTGTGTTTGTTTGTGTGTACGCGTGCGTGCGTGTTTGTTTGTGTGTGTGTGTGTGTGAGAGAGAGGGGGAGAGGGAGAGATGGAGGACAGATGGGGGGGGGGGGGGGGGTCCGTGCAACCAAGAAAAAACCCATAATCCGCCCGTGTTGTTAACGTCGTCGTTGTCGTCATTTTATTTCCAGCTGGTCATCTTACTGCTGACTATCATCTTGCTCAACAACTCGGGAAAAGTGGCCCCGTAGCCATGGCAACCTGGATCTATGACGTCACCACTACTGAGGGCCGTGACGTGACGTAATAACAAACGTCATCATGACTGCCTCCATCCACTAAGGAAACAGGAAACAGGCACAATTTTGTTTGGACTCCATAAAATGTCAAAAGTTTCATCAATTTAATACGTTTCAGTTTCGCTTTCATCAGTTTAAAGGTTTTTTAAAAAAAACTTTCATCGCCACTGTCGCCTCTTGGCACCACAATGATTTAACACCCATGTCACTGAAAGGCAGCAAATGAGGGTCTGGTATCCAGTGACTAAATATGTTCTTATTTTTGGGAGGTAAGGACAGGCCCTATTTTATGCATGTCATAGAGGAATCCCCAATATTGCAGACAAAATCTGTTCTCTACCTGGGTAAGTTAAATGGTCAATTTTGGCTGAGGAATGGCTAGCGTTGAAAGGGTTCTTGAGGTAGCTGGTTGCTGTTGATTCATTTGGAAGTCAGAAGCTTCATGTTGGGGTTTTTCATAAGCGTTTTTTAAAATTGTTTTTTTGTAGAGTTTTCTTCTTCTTCTTCTTCACTTTAAGGAGGCGGAAGGGGTTAGTGTTAATTACGGTTACAGTGATGTTGGGGTTGGTTGACTGGATGGGCAAAGTTGTGCCTTTTTGCTTTCTCGGTGATTGTAAATAACTACTGTACATACAAAATGTTAACAAAAAATTATTAAGCAAAAAAACACTACTGTGCATAAGCCTTATCTGTGATAGCTGTTAATAAATATCACCACCCTTCCCCCACCTTGCTCCATATACTTCTTCAACTAGCCATGCCTACTCTCTCTCTCTCTCTCTCTCTCTCTCTCTCTCTCTCTCTCTCTCTCTCTCTCTCTCTCTCTCTCTCTCTCTCTCTCTCTCTCTCTCTCTCTCTCTCTCTCTCTCTCTCTCTCTCTCTCTCTCTCTCTCTCTCTCTCTCAGCACACACTCTAACTATAACACTATTTCGAAAGAATCATTAATATACCATTACTATTTCTGTATTCTTCAGTGGATGCGGCGAAATTATAAAATCTGTCCATTTTATACAGTTTTTCGTTATCGCTTTTGCCATTTTATATAACATTTTCTTAAAGAGAAAATTGATAATATTACCACGTTTTGGGAAATTATCTTTATGATTTAATTTTGCCTTAGAACAACATTTATTCAGTGCCATAGGCGTTGAAAATCGTTTTTATAGACATATTACGAAAAGTGATGATGGTTTGTTTTTCGTTATGGCTTTTGTCCAAAAAACATTCTTAGAGATAAAATTGATGAAATTACAACGTTTTGGGAAATTATCTTTATCATTTAATTTTGCCTTAGAACAACAACATTTATTCAGTGCCATAGGAGTTGAAAATCTTTCTTATATACATATCAGGAAAAGTGATGATGGTTTGGTTTTTTCTTACCTTTTTATGTTGTTACTTTTTTGTGTTTTTGTTGCTGTTGCATTTTAATGTGAGAAAATCGTCTGCATAGAAATTTAATGTTTCAATGTTTGTTGTGTGGGGAGGAGCGATGGAATATTGTAGATATATAACGATCGTACATATATTTAATATTATGACATTTCATGTACGCGCCATTTGTACAGAGAAATAAAGAAACGTCGTGTGTAGGACATCGTGCTGGAAATAAACACATATATTCATTTTTTTAAATTTTTAATTCATGTTTGTCTTCATGTAAGCTTATTTACTCATTTATTAGAAATTCCTTAATTCTTATGTGGGTGTTTTGTTTTTTGATTAAAATATAATTCTGCTGTAACAAAAACTTAATGTGCCTTTTTTTTATATTCTAAGCTTGTCACCATCTCTTGCCGTACGCATTTTTTTCTGTAGCTGAACCTTGTTGCCGTATTCTTTTCAAAATGTTACAACATTAATGTTGTTAGTAGCCCCCAATTAGATGTGACGAGGCAATGGGCTAAAGGTGAAGTCTCTAGGGGAAGACTTTTAAAGTGTTGCATTTTTAATGAGAAAAGTTTCCTTCGAGCCTACTTCTCTAAGGTGTGGGAGATGAGCAACTTTCGCGGCCCCTTTTCATCTAATAGATTTATATTTGTGCCCGGGTTCTGGCTCGTATGAATGAAGGAAATACAAGTGGTAGATTTTCTCTAAGTGACAGACAGAGAGAAGTAGGTTTTTACATGAAGATTACAAAACTTCCACTCTCATCAGTCTGACCAATGGGTGAGAATTATTTGTACACTTGTATTATTTTATTTATTCACAAATCTGCATAGCAGATTCTGAAGCAATAAGAAAGCAGCTTAATGGCGCCAAAACAAAATATGTATGAAAAGTGAAATCCGAAAGGATTATACAAGACTTTTGTCTGTCTGAAAAGTTTAGCCCCAAGCCCGAAGAGTCACTTATAATAATTATTATCATGTGTCCAGGATAGGTAAACACAAGGATATCTATTTATGCACAAAAACCGACCTGTCTGGAATGAAGGAGTCACTCTTTGTTACTGTTGTTTTCCTAATATATGTGTGTGGTATATGCAGGAAATATAATATTTAATTTAATTAAAGCGGTTTATTCTTTATTCATAGCAATACGTGTGTTATATATGCAACATTTTTTGACTGCAGTTTTTATTTGTTTGGGATTGTTTTGTTTAGTTTTTGGTGTTTAAAAAAATTGTTATCGCACTTTTTGCAAATGTTTTGTTACAAAGTAGGCAACAGCTTGGTTTTGTATGTGAACACGTTCCTTCTTTCTATGTGCAGCAAACATTTGTGTGAGATTACTATATGAATTTAACACTTTTAATGCAGCAATTATTGTGCTATAACACCATTTTTCTTCAAATGAAATATCTGTTGATTTATATCTTGTTGAAGCAGAATATAACATAATATGTTATTATATTATATATGTTGTATAATGTTGACCCGCGAGACTACCATCTATCTACAAAATCAGCAGACCTCACTAAAAACTTAAAATGGCCTCTTCTACAGACCCGACGAACTACTTTCTACAAATTTCACATATGACTTCTCACTAGCAACACTAAGTACCTTCCTACAAACTCTCTGCAGAAGAAAAGTATCCGTCAATCTCACTCAGCATCATATGACATCCCCAGCCATAGAACTCAGTACAGAAAATCCACCTTCTTCCCCCATACTATCCCTCAGTGGAACAGTCTCCCCGAGCAAGTTGCCTCCAATCAGTCATTGGAGGCATTCAAAACAGCCCTCCATAAACACCTCCACCAAACCACCCTGTCTCAGTCACCTCCCCCCCCCTCGCCCCAGCCTCACATCAAAACTAAATTAGGGAACTAGGGGCCATAGATCAAAGTAGTGGTAAATGAAGGGCAGGAGCTGTGCCGGTCGGGGTTCGACCCAGGGGGCCGCTACGATAGCCGGATTGGTCCTGCCTACATACTGCGAAAGGTATGTGGTTCTTTTTTGCATGCAACATGTGCGGCCTCACGGTCATGCATGTCCCATATACTCATTTGCATGCATCATGTGGGGCCCGAATTTCCCTGGCTGATTCGGGGGGACTTACCGGTCGTGCATGACACACTCTGCATGCATCATGCGGGGCCCGCGTATCTCCGGCTAGAGCGGGGCATTTGACGGTCGTGTATGACTTTTAACTCGTCTTTCCCCTCTATCACCCCCCCCCCCCCCTCCCTCTTTTTTAAATAAATTAAAACTTCAATATCTTAGTAACTTCCTTAAATTTTGAATCTCATAAATATCATTCTACATGGCAAACAGAGTATCTAAAGATACTTAAATAATATCCCTGTCTATCTTGGGCTCAATCTTCTCCCCATAATATCTCATCAGTTCACTTTCTACTCCATCTTTTGCTGTTATTTTTTTCCTTTTTCGTACTACCCCCTAAAGTGCAGCAGATTCTTCAACGTGATAAAGTTGGCTGCCTCAGGAGAAGAAGAAGAGGCGCACTGCTCAAGTAACTCCAATGTAAATGTGTCGTGTAAATTTTGTGAACAGTTAAAAAATGTATTAAAATATCGATGGCACTTCGTGCTTTTCAGCCGTATGAGAGCCTTGCTCCTGAGTGGTTCTCGACCAGTGAGTGCATGGTGACAAGGTATCAAACCACTTGTAAAGAGCCTTGTTATGAGTGGTTCTCAACCAGTGAGTGCATGGTGACAAGGTATCAAACCACTTGTAAAGAGCCTTGTTATGAGTGGTTCTCAACCAGTGAGTGCATGATAACAATGTATCAAACCACTTGTAAAGAGCCTTGTTCTGAGTGGTTCTCCACCAGTGAGTGCATGATGACAAGGTATTAAACCACTTGTAAAGAGCCTTGTTCTGAGTGGTTCTCCACCAGTGAGTGCATGGTGACAAGGTATCAAGCCACTTGTAAAGAGCCTTGTTCCTGAGTGGTTCTCAACCAGTGAGTGCATGATGACAAGGTATCAAACCACTTGTAAAGAGTCTTGTTCTGAGTGGTTCTCAACCAGTGAGTGCATGGTGACAAGGTATCAAACCACTTGTAAAGAGCCTTGTTCCTGAGTGGTTCTCAACCAGTGAGTGCATGATGACACTGTATCAAACCACTTGTAAAGAGCCTTGTTCCTGAGTGGTTCTCGACCAGTGAGTGCATGATAACTGTATCAAACCACTTGTAAAGAGCCTTGTTCCTGAGTGGTTCTCAACCAGTGAGTGCATGATGACAAGGTATCAAACCACTTGTAAAGAGCCTTGTTATGAGTGGTTCTCAACCAGTGAGTGCATGATGACAAGGTATCAAACCACTTGTAAAGAGCCTTGTTATGAGTGGTTCTCAACCAGTGAGTGCATGGTGACAAGGTATCAAACCACTTGTAAAGAGCCTTGTTCCTGAGTGGTTCTCAACCAGTGAGTGCATGGTGACAAGGTATCAAACCACTTGTAAAGAGTCTTGTTCTGAGTGGTTCTCAACCAGTGAGTGCATGATGACAAGGTATCAAACCACTTGTAAAGAGCCTTGTTCCTGAGTGGTTCTCAACCAGTGAGTGCATGATGACAAGGTATCAAACCACTTGTAAAGAGTCTTGTTCTGAGTGGTTCTCAACCAGTGAGTGCATGGTGACAAGGTATCAAACCACTTGTAAAGAGCCTTGTTCCTGAGTGGTTCTCAACCAGTGAGTGCATGATGACAAGGCATCAAACCACTTGTAAAGAGCCTTGTTCTGAGTGGTTCTCAACCAGTGAGTGCATGGTGACAAGGTATCAAACCACTTGTAAAGAGCCTTGTTCCTGAGTGGTTCTCAACCAGTGAGTGCATGATGACACTGTATCAAACCACTTGTAAAGAGCCTTGTTCCTGAGTGGTTCTCAACCAGTGAGTGCATGATGACAAGGTATCAAACCACTTGTAAAGAGCCTTGTTCTGAGTGGTTCTCAACCAGTGAGTGCATGATGACAAGGTATCAAACCACTTGTAAAGAGCCTTGTTCCTGAGTGGTTCTCAACCAGTGAGTGCATGATGACAAGGTATCAAACCACTTGTAAAGAGCCTTGTTCCTGAGTGGTTCTCAACCAGTGAGTGCATGATGACAAGGTATCAAACCACTTGTAAAGAGCCTTGTTCCTGAGTGGTTCTCAACCAGTGAGTGCATGATGACAAGGTATCAAACCACTTGTAAAGAGCCTTGTTCCTGAGTGGTTCTCAACCAGTGAGTGCATGATGACAAGGTATCAAACCACTTGTAAAGAGCCTTGTTCCTGAGTGGTTCTCAACCAGTGAGTGCATGATGACAAGGTATCAAACCACTTGTAAAGAGCCTTGTTCCTGAGTGGTTCTCAACCAGTGAGTGCATGATGACAAGGTATCAAACCACTTGTAAAGAGCCTTGTTCCTGAGTGGTTCTCAACCAGTGAGTGCACGATGACAAGGTATCAAACCACTTGTAAAGAGCCTTGTTCCTGAGTGGTTCTCAACCAGTGAGTGCATGATGACAAGGCGGGTCAACATTCTATGCAACATATATAAGCCTACATGTGGAAGGCAAACACTTTTCTGTACTTTGTCGTCCCCTTTAAGATGTTTTATTAATGCGATGGCTTGGAGCCAAAACGGACTACCTCTAGATAGTCCGTTGATTTAATATTGATGTTATTGCAAAAACTAAGAACTTGTATTATAAAAAAGACTACAATTAATATAAAATGGGGATTATCCTTTTTATATTTCTGCAGTCTTTTTTTTTTATACAAGTTATTAATTTTCGCAATAAATTCAATATGTCAATGGACAATCTAGAGATAGTCCGTTTTGGCTCTAAGCCATCGAATTTTTTGTTTTTTATTTTTTTCCCCAACCGTCTTAGTTGTTGTTCTTATTTTATGTTGATTAATTTGCAGCATAATTTACCCGGCTTTCATTTTTAAAACAAAAAAAGCATAAGGAAACTCTAGGGAGAACCGGACAACAGAGAAGGATCCTGCTGTCAAGCGTTTCGTTGAGTTTCTTTCTCTCTGAGGGCCACACCACAGGTCAATTCAGGGTTTTGTATTACTAATTATGCAAATGAATAAAACTCAGGTATTTTTTCTTCAAATTTATTCATTCGTTGAATCTGCACTAATTTTGTAAAAAAAAAAATTAAATGTTGAAAAAATGTACGTTAAAAGTAACTTTTTAACAGTTCCTTATTTTGAAAAACGCACATTGTTTTCTTGATATTTTTGAAATACGCGTATCTTTCGAATAAGTAGATGCTTCCTGTTACTCCATCTTTGAAACAAACCTCGGAAGAAGTAGTATTTATTTCATAGAAACGTGTATGTGTTATCCAACAGAGAGGTGTATATTCTTACATCTGACGGGTAAAGGTTTACTAAATTCAGCACAACAGCTTGCATATTCTACGGATACATTTGTGAACAACTTCACTTGAGATTCTGTGAATTCAGGGCATTTGAATTCTAATAGAATTGTAAGTCATTATTTTCCAGGGACCCAGCATCGTATTGGCTTCTGCAACTAGGGTTATTAACGCCCTTGACAGTGAGAGTGAAGCCCTTGTTGGTCGGTACTGAAAAGGGAATTCACTCTTGCGAAAGGCAGCCGTTTAGTGGCCTCAAATAGGGTTATTGGTGAGAGTTATTCCCTTGTTTGGTCAGTACTGAAGCAGCTATCCAAGGCATTCACTCTAGCAAAACATGGCTGTAGCTGACCACAAACATAGAAGTCATATTGGGGTACCTCTGACGAATTGTACAAAGGATCTATTAACATTATCAACACATGTAAGCTTGGATTAATGTTTCTAGATGTTCGAATTATATACTTTTTTAAAAACTATGGAATAATGGTTAGAATCGCGGATGAATTCAGGTCATTGCTTAAAGTCTAATGTGACTGTAAAGAAGAAATTGTACCTACTGAATGGCAGGCATAATATGTCATTTTGTTGTTATAATACAACTGTTTCTGTTGGTAATACTAACAAAGCATCATTATGTACAGA
>CM065686.1:3056749-3114249 GCA_017654935.2 Phymorhynchus buccinoides
GCGAGTCACAAGAGCAAACTACATCATTGATATAATTAGTTATACATGTGTAAGGTTATATGCCGCGATGGCTTAATTGGAGTCAAAACGGACTATCTTTAGATAGTCCATTGACATATTATTGAACTTAGTACGAAAACTAATAACTTGTATAAAAAAAAAACACTGCAGAAAAAAAGAAGAAAGCAAAACCCCATTTTTATATTTCTGCAGTCATTGTTCGATACAAGTTATTAGTTTTTCTAATAGGTTCCATAATACGCTAATGGACTATCTAAAGATAGTCCATTTTGACTCCAAGCCATCGTAAAAAATAAATGGTGTGTGTGTGTGTGTGTGTGTGTGTGTGTGTGTGTGTGTGTGTGTGTGTGTGTGTGTGTGTGTGTGTGTGTGTGTGCGTGCGTGTGTGTGCGTGTGCGTGTGCGTGTGTGTGCGTGTGTGCGTGTGCAAAGGAGGTGTGTGTGTGTGTGCGTGTGCAAAGGAGGTGTGTGTGTGTGTGTGTGTGTGTGTGTGTGTGTGTGTGTGTGTGTGTGTGTGTGTGTGTGTGTGTGTGTGTGTGTGTGTGTGTGTGTGTGTGTGTGTGTGTGTGTGTGTGTGTGTGTGTGTGTGTGTGTGTGTGTGTGTGTGTGTGTGTGTGTGTGTGTGTGTGTGTGTGTGTGTGTGCAAAGGAGTGTGTGTGTGTGTGTGTGGTGTGTGTGTGGGGGGGGGGGGTGCTCTACAGTTTTGTTGTTGTTGTTCCTTTTCAAACTGACTTCACTGTTTTGCTTCTCTCTTCTAACACACAGTTAACTTTGTATTTTCTTCTTCTTTTGTGTGTGTGTGTGTTTTTTAATTTCTTTTTTTTTTGGTGGGGGTAGGGGGTTGGGGATCGA
The DNA here is from genome assembly GCA_017654935.2 of Phymorhynchus buccinoides. Lineage (NCBI taxonomy): Eukaryota > Metazoa > Mollusca > Gastropoda > Neogastropoda > Raphitomidae > Phymorhynchus > Phymorhynchus buccinoides. The sequence continues at coordinate 3,057,622 of CM065686.1, forward strand.
GGTGCAGGGGGGGGGGGGGGGGGGGGGGGCGTTTATGTGTGTATTTTGTGCATGTGTTTTTGTGTTCAAATTGGCATTGACATCTGACTATTGCAATGGGTAATTAGGACCCCCTCTTCTGCTTCCCGTCAATCGGCCAGCTTCACCAGGCTGAAGATGTTTGCCGACAAGGTGAAAAAAAAAGAAGCGAAGGTCACCACGCAGTGTGTGTGTGTGTGTGTGTGTGTGTGTGTGTGTGTGTGTGTGTGTGTGTGTGTGTGTGTGTGTGTGTGTGTGTGTGTGTGTGTGTGTGTGTGTGTGTGTGTGTGTGTGTGTGTGTGTGCCATGGCACCCCTCTACATGACCAACTGTTTGGTATGGTTGTCCAAATTTTGGCTGCATTTACAGTACTAAGACTTCAAATAAGTATGTTGTTTTACCACAAACTACTCAATTATTTATTTATGCCTCTGCCCGAGAATAGCCGAGATTTAATGTGCAATGAAATCTATTTTTTAATGTTTGCAAAGAGCTGATTACTTATTATAAAATAATCAACAACAAGACACAGTAGAACAAAACAAATCCGTTAAAGTTGAGAACCTAATGGATATGCATTTCAATTTAACCACAATGCTCCATTACCGCGCCATTTTGGTACCTTCATTTATTTCCGGTCCACACTCTTCTTCGGTGGTGGTGACTGTGTCCAGAAGAGAAACAAACAAGACGAAGATGAGCGACATTGAGGTATGTAAACATTTGGCATCTTTGCTTATCAGTGCGACCGATACCGAAAACACATTTCTTGTTAGTGCTGTCCTGGTTTAACATGTTATTTGCACTGTCCGTTGCGTTAACCGGTTCGCAAAACAGCGAGCGCGATAACTGGCTACTCGCACTAGTCGCAGACCGTCAACATGAACACAATCTGCTCATTAAGAAGCAACATTCTGCCTTGCTCGGGAAGGGGATAGGGTTAGGATTAGGTTATGGTTATTTTCAGGAAACGACATTGGAAGGCGAGAACATAGCTAACAATTGTCTAAAACAGCAAGATAGTTAGTCAACATCAAGGGAAGTAAATCAGCTAATGAGTAAATGACTAGTAATGTTGTAAACCATAATCCATAAATTAATGCCCAGATATATCAGTTTGACAGAATAAAAACAGTCACACTGCCAAAACGTATGCAAAAACAAATAAAGGGTTAATCCTTAGTTTAAATCCTACGGGTGTGGGCCTATTTACTAATTTAGCCTACTCACAGCGAATCATTTTCATGTTGACAGTGTGAGTAGCCAGGCAATGATGACCGACATAAGACAATCATTTATTTAATGACAAATGTTCTCAGCTTGACCGGTGTGGTGGTTCTTTCTCTCAGCATCCGCCGTCATCGTTTTGATGAGTTTGATGCTATGTTATACTTATGGAAGTGCTTATCCCCACGACAATCGTGCCCATAAGCTTTTCCTTCCGTTTTCTTATTCCCACGACTGTCATGCCGATAATGGAAAGGGGCTGTGGACATTATGGGCACGATCGTTGTTCATGGGCAAAAAACTTCTTTCTATTTTTAGCTTCGTTTTTCACCGGAAATGGAAAGTAGCGGCTCTGTAGCCTGCATTCTATAGAGCCACTGGCGGCTATTTAGCCACGGCCTTTGAAAAACTGGGCAAAGGACAAAAACGGCAAGAAAATAGGCCTACCGGAAATGAAATAATAACGGAAGCGGGAAAAGAAAAAAAAAATGGCGTGCAGGTATTAAACGTCTTTCGTGGCAATACGGTTTTTCACCCGTTTTTCATTATCCCCACGACTGTTGTGGCGATAAGGTTTTTCACCCGTTTTCATTATCCCCACGACTGTCGTGGCCATAAGGTTTTCATTATCCCCATGACTGTCGTGGCGATATGGTTTTTCACCTGTTTTCATTATCCCCACGACTGTCGTGGCCGTAAGGTTTTCACTATCCCCACGACTGTCGTGGCGATAAGGTTTTTCACCCGTTTTCATTATCTCCACGACTGTCGTGTCCGTAAGGTTTTTCACCCATTTTCATTATCCCCACGACTGTCGTGGCCATAAGGTCGGCCTATGCTTATAATAGTTATATGTACTTTTACTTAGGGGGAGGGGGGGGGGGGGTTGAAACAGGTGCAGAATCTTTGCTGCCCAGATGATCAGCAATTGGGTTGGGGAGGGCGGGCGGGTGGAGTTGAGGTAGAAGGGCGGGGGATGGAAGGGGGTGGGGGCTGGGGATTATATATGGGATTTGAAGTTCTCCACCCAGGCAGATGAAATCGCCTCAGGTGGAAGACTGAACATTCCTCTCGCACACAGCCCTTGGGGGAAAAATGAATACTTCCTGTAGTTGGTTCTGCAGGCAGGAAGCAAGTAGGCTGGAGTGTGAGTCTGTCTTGTCGATCTGGAAGGTGGTTGAGGGACTGGCCTGTGTGGAGTTGATGGCAGACCTGCCTACCCCTACGATTTTTCCGTGGTTCCTATGGAATTTGTGTCTATACACCGGAAAATGCCGATGTATATGGTCAGATAATCATGGAAACCCAATAGATGTATGTACAAAGCTTACCTCTCCATCACTGTTTGATAGATTTTTACATATTTTATACTATAGTGAGCGGCAGAGCCCATTTTTCACAATCATCGCAGAAAATGCAGTCGATGTTAGTTGTTACACTGCTTACCACAACAGGAGCAATGATAATTGGACATTGTTGATCTTAAAAACAGGCAATCTTTTAAAAAGGTTAGCTTTTAAAAATAGCACACGGATCTTAAAAACAGACAATCTTTGAAAAAAGGTTAGCTTTTAAAAATAACACACGGCCCAGGCCTAGGTCGCTACATGCCTGGTGACATCTATTCATTGAGTTCTTTGATTTATGTTGAGCGCCGATGTGTTTGTATTTGTACACGTGCGCACGCTTTTTAAAATATTTATAAACACGTCGATATGATGCAGTATGACGTGAATTCTATTCTAGTGTGCGGGATAGTCGAACTATGGAAATGTGTCATCTGGGCCATGTTAATCACTTTGCTATTAGTATTACTTAGTATTAGGCAATTTCACTTTTCATTGTAATAAATTTTGGGGGTTTATGTAGAATGTTTACATAATTCAGCCCTACCATTCAGTGTTTTGATCATTCCGCATTCAGCATTTTTCGGTATGTTTTGACCATTCTGTATTCATTTTCCGACCATTCTGCATTCATTTTCCGGTGTGTAGACATACCGGTTGAAGGTTTTGCCTCTTGTTTTTATGCGCAAGGTATATCGTACACCCGTTTTTGCGATAATTTAATTATCATATTCATACTTATTTAGTTATCATTATATAATTTCCATTGGTCGAGTGAATTTTTAAAGCTTTTAGTTTTAGTATTAGGTGCTCTCTTAAATCATTCAAGTCATTCCAGACATAATATGGCTGGAATGCTCTGTCAATTTGATGCATTTGCTTCAAAGGAAGTAATTCTATATCAGTATATGCACCTTGGTCACTTCTAAATTTGCTTCGCTCCCTTAGACCACAATTTTGCCTCTTTGCTTTTGTAGTGTTTTGTTGTGGGTAAGCCAATCGGTAGAGAGTTTTTTTATATAAAGTCTATAAATATATAAAAAAAGTCTGATCTACCATTTCCCTATCCTATGTCTAAACCTGATGTAAAAACCCATAATCTTTCATTTCTCCTTTTGTTTATGTATGTTTTGTTTGTGTTTATGGCTGGAGTGATTTGTGAGGGTTTTTTAATAATTCGAAATCATTGCAATGTGAATGAGTTAATGTTAGAACTTAGATGATAGTTGATTCCATAAAGGTGCAACTCTTGTTAGTGTTGGTAATAGAATATATTTTCTTGTGTTGGTTTTACAATATTCAATATAAATAGTTAAAATACTTATTGAGTTACCAGTTTTACTTTTAGTATCTACCAAGTACCATAGATTTGTATCTTGTATGATAAGTATCTTATATAGTGATTGTTGTTGTCATGCCCTGGCTAAAAGACTCCAGGGATCATCTGAACAGCCGAAGCACTTGGAACACTATCGTACAAATGCATCAGCTAGGGATGAGAACATTTTGTGTGTGACCGTTTTTGATTACCCTGCAACATGGGCAGCCACACTCTGACTTCGGGAGATTACAGGGATAAATGTGATCACTTGAAATCTTGTACTTTTGAGTCGCCCCCCCTCATGACTTTATTTTATGACCCTCATTTCAAAATCTGCTTTCAGATTTATATTCCTAATCCTAGGCTTGTTTATATTCCTCCTAGGCTGATTCTATCCCTGTCCCTTTCTCCAAAGCAGTGATGTTCCGAGGCCCGGGTCACAGCACATTGACCTATTAAAATTGAAAATGTCCTATTGTGTTCTCCCCTGTCAGGACAAATGTCTGATTAAATTCTAACACTGGCACGTTTTGTCTTATTGATTTTTGCAAGAGCCAGGACTTTGCCTTATTGATTTCTCTTGTTTTAGACTTAGGACAGTTTGTCCTATCACCTTTCGATCCCCGATACATCACTGCAAAAGTGTCAGAATGTTGCTTTTCAATGAACATTTTCAATGGCAATGCAAAAACTTGAGCGGGAGGGTTGTGTGACTAAAGTACAAAGATAGCTGATACGATAACCAGTCCAAGTCACGTGCAATGCATGAACTAATACAGGGTGTGGCTGTGTTGCAGTCTTCCCCCGCGAAGGAGATAGAGCTCCACGCTGATGGAGACGGCTGTGACACGCTCGACAAGTCACCCTCACCCCAAAGGGAGACAACTAAGACCAACGGCAACGACCGCAAACCAAAATCCAGATCAAAATCAAAATCCCCATCCAGGTCGCGTTCCCGATCCAGGTCTCGCTCTCGCTCACGACGCAGTCACAAGAAACGGTAGGTAGAGGTACTAAAGCAGTAGAATATTACTTCTTTTTCTTTCAGTTTTATCGTCTCTCGTGCACTTGTGTAAAAGCAGTGGTTATGGTTAGAAATAGCTGTCATTGTATTATTTGGTTTGGATAGTTTTATGCAAATTAAATAAATAGAGTAAGTGAATGATAGTATCTGTGTACAATCTATGATAGTTTGAAACAAGATTTTTGCATGGATTATTCATAACATAGATAGGTCCAAAGCATTCTCTAAATAAACTTATTCAATTTATTGAGGATGTAGTTCGCTTGGTTCTTCTTTTTTTTGTCTGTGTGATAGTCAGGTATGTTTTAAATTGCTTGTCTGATGTTCTTTTCATACTTTAGTGTTCAGTAATTAATTAGCATGACCAAAAAGGGCCTGAATCCTTTTGTTTGATTGTTCCGATGTTTGTTTGTTAATAGTACCGACTACATTATACTAGTACTTTTTACTACTAATGGATTCTTGGCTTTACTGAGAAACTGATCTGAGCCAACGCAAACTTTTGTATGTCCACTATTATTTTTCACGATGTCGATCTGTGATGCATATCATGCTCTAATGATTTGTTTCACTCACTCGCTATTCTGTGTATTCACATCTTTGGCTGTGCTCCGTTAACTGAACATTCAGTCTTTGTCACCTGATGTGTTCCCTTGTTGCCATGGTTTTTCAGCAGGAGGCATTCTCGCTCCCGTTCTCGTTCCCGCTCTCGTTCCTATTCCAGAAGCCGCCGGCAACGTCACAAATAGTGAGTAATGAGTGATGTGTGTTTCGTTGATCGTTGTAAAATCAAGTTAGTACAACTGAAATGTATGCAGTTGAGTTATGGAAAGTGGTGTGAAGAACGTTGCTGTCAGATTGTAGCTAAGCAGTTTAATTTGGTACTCAAGTAGTAGTGGTATAATGACAACGTGATAAGTTGTAGTTGGGAAACTTAAAAATGTGAAAGTATGTCTATGATAAAAGGTTTTGTATTTGAAACCAAGGTACAGGACATTGCTTTGGACTAGCAATTGTATTTTATGTATAATTATAAGGCAACACTCTTGGCTGAGAGAGAGTAGTGTGTGTTATTCATGTGACTATTCATTTACAGTAAAAGAAACAATGTTCCTGCCCATACTTATTCAAAGCACCATGTGTCTGTTGGGCATAGCTGCCAACCATTCTGAATTTCTTGGAAGTTTTCCGTTTTCCAGCCGCGATTCTGCATTTCCGATTATGACAATATAATTCTGGACTCCTAAATCGCAAGGAACAAAAAAAAGTAATGTCAAATCTACTTCGAAGTCAATGTGCATGTCGTTTCCATGGCCATTCCAAATGCCAATCCAACATTTATTATCCTGGAAACCATAATCTGCGCATGAAGCTTTTTTGCTGAACAAAATGGTGTCAAACCACACCGGGTCCTCGGCATAGAGAACAATTTCCCATCAACGATGTGTCCCACGAAGAGGATAGTGACGCTTTCTGCACTGTGTGCCGACGCAACTTTGAAATTTATTGCGTGGATCTAAAATAACATTGCTGTTCACGAGAAGCTTGTACCGTGAATCTGAAAGCAGAAGTCTTCAGTTCAGTTGTGAAAATGATCGCAATTACATAGCCTTGATTTAGTGCTTCGTTGCTAAAACGGCACAATCAGTGGAGAGGTAAGCATGCGGTTTTGTTCAGCTTGTGTAAGACAATGTTTTCTCGTCAGGAGATGAAGATTTTGCTTCTTTATATAAAAAAATGCTTCAGTTGACTCCCGCTCTCTCAGGAGAGGTCGTCAACCCCCCCCCCCCTCCATTTTTTTTTTATTCTGGAAAGTTGGCAGCTATGCAGTTGAGGCATAGTGTGTTGTGTTTGTTGTATCTGCAGGCATGAAAGACTTCCGCTTTTCGCGGAAAATCCGCGGCAATTTGTGAAAACTTCCGTGGAAATTTTTTTTTTTCCGCGTAAAGGACCGATCTTGCCGTATTCGTATATCTACAAGTCTGTATTTGGCGATTCTCAAACTGTTTAACCTGAAGTCGCTTCAGCTCACTTGATTCAAAGTTGTGCGAAGGAAGGCGAGATGAGTAGCTCCCGCTGAACAAAAGTAGCGATGTTAGCTGAAAATGCGTGTAAAAGGCTATTTGAGTTGATGAAAATTACGGCGCCCCTTCTCTGTGAATAAAAGTTGTGACGTGAGGTAGGTGTTATGAAATTTTTTTGGGGGAACGTCGTGTCGCGTCAACAAAATGTCGGACGACATGTGAAAATCCGGGTGGAAGGATTTCTGCTCGCCTGAAAAGAATTTGATTGTTTGAAGCTTGAAAGTAGTTTGCGTTGAGAAAAAAAAAAGTTTTTGGGAATGTTTGGCCCCCCCAAAAAAAAAACTACCGACGTGAGGTGAAAATCCGGGTGGAAGGATTTCTGGGACAAAAATGTTTTCCTCTTTTTTGATCTCCATCCACTTTCATGCCTGATCTGTTCACACACAGCATTTTGTGCAGCATTGTTTTGCTTGGTACAGTGAAACTGTGTGGTGTTGCTGCTTGTTTGGCTGTTAACATGCAGTGTTTGTGTTTGTTGCAGCTCAAGAAGCAGGAGGTAAGTTGAGGAAAAGTTGAATGCTTAGTGGTGTCTGTTCAGTGCCTCACACACAAAATGGAACAAAGAAGACAACAAAAAGATAAAAGGTTCTAAAATAAAGAATCAACAGCCATAGCTGTAAACCGAACCAAGCCTAAGGCCATGTGCACATAAAAGAACAAATTCCATACAAAAACTGATCAGCAATCCCCAAAAAAGTCTGGAAGTAAGAAATATTGAGAGTGCACATACAGTGACACGAGGAAACCATCCGCATATATTGGTATGACAAAATCTCAATTTGCTGCTGGCACCATTATATATATATACCATTTGCTGCTGGCACTGTTATATATATCCCATTTGCTGCTGGCACCGTTATATATATCCCATTTGCTGCTATGGCCCATTTGCTGCTGGCACCGTTATATATATCCCATTTGCTGCTGGCACCGTTATATATATATCCCATTTGCTGCTGGCACTGTTATATATATCCCATTTGCTGCTGGCACCGTTATATATATCCCATTTGCTGCTGGCACCGTTATATATATCCCATTTGCTGCTGGCACCGTTATATATATCCCATTTGCTGCTGGCACCGTTATATATATATATCCCATTTGCTGCTGGCACCGTTATATATATACCATTTGCTGCTGGCACCGTTATATATATCCCATTTGCTGCTGGCACCGTTATATATATATCCCATTTGCTGCTGGCACCGTTATATATATCCCATTTGCTGCTGGCACCGTTATATATATCCCATTTGCTGCTGGCACCGTTATATATATACCATTTGCTGCTGGCACCACCATTTGCTGCTGGCATATATATATCCCATTTGCTGCTGGCACCGTTATATATATATCCCATTTGCTTATTTCTTACTTTCCTCTTACAGTTGAACCTCCCTATTAAGGCCTTGAAATATCAGCCCAAAAAAGGTCTTACAGACCTGCCAACCCTTCCGCAAAATGCGGAATTTCTTCCGCTTAAACGAGAATTCTTCCGCCCTTCCGCTTATTTCCATAAAATTCCGCATTCAAAATTTTCAAAAACAAAAGAAAACGAAAGCGCCGAGCGCGAACGTCTAAGATACACAGCGGCACAGCTCCGTGCGTATAATCGAGTTTTCAACCATCGATGCATTTCCGGTCAAACATACTTCCGTTCTTACTCTGCGCGCGAACAAGCCAAGCAAGATGTCGAAGCGAAAAGCAGATAGCGATGAGTTGGGTGATGAAAAACATAAAAGAACTGAACAGAAATTTCGAAAGAAGTACACTGAAAAATATCCGACCATACGGAGTTCCAGCAAAGGAGTACATTACGCACGATGTACTGTGTGCTTTTCGGACTTCACCATTTCGCATGGAGGCATTGGAGATGTCAAACGGCACGTGGAATCTCAAAAGCACGTCAGCGCTTCAAGTTCACAGGCGTGTTCGTCGACGTTAAAAGCCTTTTTCAAGCCAAAGGAAACAGAGGAAAAGAAGGATGAAAACGAAGTGATTCGAGCAGAAACTTTTTTTGCTGGATTTTTGGTTGAGCACAATATCGCAATGAGTGCGGCCGATCATGCTGGCCCTTTGTTCAGGCGAATGTTTCCCGACTCTGCCATCGCACAAGAATATGCAAGTGGACGGACAAAGACCACAAGCATTGTAAAAACACTTGCCAAAGAGGCACAGGCTGCTGCTGCGGCCCATCTCCAAAATGGGCCATTTGTCTTGGGCACGGATGGGAGCCAGGAAGGAGGGGATAAATTTTTCCCAGTGGTGGTTAGGTACGTGAAAGATGGGAAGATAGTGACAGAACTGTTAGCCAATCCAACTTGCACTGAGTCTGCCACAGGGGAGAACATTTTTGACACTGTTTCTGAAGCACTCGCCGACCTTCAAGTCCCATGGCAGAACTGCCTTGCCCTGGTTTGTGATAATGCCAATGTCATGACAGGAAAGAACAAGGGTGTGATAGCCTATGTGCACAAACAGGCTCCAAATGTCCACCTTGCAGGCTGTGTCTGCCACCTACTGAACCTAGCTGTAAAAAAATCAGTGAAAGCTTTCCAGCTCAACAAGGGCTTTGACTTTGATGACATTTTACGCCAATTGAGTTGGTATGTCAGCAAAAGCTCAAACCGCCAACACCGACTTCAGGCCATCCAGGAGGAATGTGATCTACCACAACACAAGATTATTGACCACTGCCCAACTCGGTGGCTGTCCCTTGGTTCAGCCCTGCAGCGTCTCATCGAACAGTGGGAGGCCCTGACACGCTTCTTCACTGAGGAATGTGATAAAAATAAAGGAGCAAGCAGCAGCACAGACAAGAAAACTGAAGACCAGGACACCATCAAGACGCGGCTTAAGAAGTTCCTGAAGAGGCCCTCAGCAAAGCTGTATGCTTTGTTTCTCGCATTCGTCATTGAGGTATGTATGCGATTTATACACTTTTTTTTAGTGGAACCCTCCTTATGACCTACTTGTAATGCCCCCTCCCATTTAAGACCTACATCTCAGACATTCTTCTTTACAACATAAATGTTAACCAACTCCTTTGCAAGCCCCTCTCATTTAAGGCTTAGATTACAAAAAAAAGCTTCAGTTTAATAATAATAATAATACTATTTAATAGTGAATCATTTATATAGCGCATTCCTCCACCAAATGTGGAGCTCTATGCACTTAACAACAACAAAAATAAAAAAGCAACAAATTCAACAACAAAACGAAATAATCGCTCACGCACATGCAAATAGGCATACACATACACACCCCACCCACACATACACGCACGTACGCACATACACACACACACACACATACGACGCACGCACACGCACACACACACACACACACACACACACACCGTTACCGTTACCATCACCACCACTCACCCCACCCCAAAAACACAATACAAAATACAATCAGTTGAACAAAGCATCAACACACACACACACTCTCTCTCTCTGTGTGTGTGTCTCTCTCTCTCTCTCTCTCTCTCTCTCTCTCTCTCTCTCTCTCTCTCTCTCTCTCTCTCTCTCTCTCTCTCTCTCTCTCAACAAAGATGACGTACACATTGCAGTCAACACACAGTGAATTTCAGAGGGCTTCAGCCTTTTTCAGCCTAAATCATAATTTTTCAATCTCATGCCTTTCAAGTGGAAATGTCCTTTTTTGGCAGCAATTTGACAAGATGAACAAGGTGTTCCAGACGGACCAGGCCACCATCCACAAGGTGAAGGGAAACATGGAGATTTTCTACAGAAAGCTGCTCACTTGGTTCATGAAGGAGTCTGCACTCAACAATGGGCGCTTGTATGACGTGAACACCACAGCCAGGTACCACATCCATCCTGACAAAGAGCTGATGATTGGCTCTGCAGCCAGAAAGTACCTGAAGTCACCAGGTGTGAGCAAGCCAAGTCAAGAGCAGTTCTTTAAGGATGTGGTATACTTCTACCAGACTGCATGTACCTACCTGAAGCAGAAAGTGGTCCAGTCCGGGGAACCATTGTGGGGCCATGCTGTGGTAAGTGTGAGTGTGTGTGCGCGTGTGTTTGTGTGTGAGCTATGATGTCCTCAGTGTGTGTGCGCGTGCGCGCATGTGTTTGTGTGTGAGCTATGTCCTCAGTGTGCGTGTGCGCATGTGTTTGTGTGTGAGCTATGATGTCATCTGTGTGTGTGTATGGTGTGTGCTGAACTCCCAATCATTGTCAGTTATCAGCTTCTTGAGAGTTGAGATACAGTTTAAATTAAAGATATGACTAGCTTTTCTTTCCTGTGGAAGATATTGACAGACTCCTTTATAACTATATTACAGGTGGCTGTTCCAACTCGAAGACCTTCTTCCTGGGACTCCTTGTCATATTTTCTGGAGAAGTTTCCTTGCCTGTTGCCTGAAGGGACCTCCGAAGATGACCTGCAAGTGGAGTTCATGGACTACAAAGTCTGGAAACCAACTGAGGACATCATAGCTCTGGACACAGCCGAGGAACAGTGGGCCCACATTTCCAAGGTCAAGGACGCAACTGGAGCACAGAGGTAAGATTTTATTCCCCTTCAAACAATTTACTGAACATCACATCTAACTCTCTCTCTCTCTCTCTCTCTCTCTCTCTCTCTCTCTCTCTCTCTCTCTCTCTCTCTCTCGCATATATAGTCTCAACGGGGGTAAGATTAGCAGTTTGTTGTAATTTGTTATTCAGTTCACCTATCTCTGCACACTATTTTCTCATGCCATTTGACAGAAGGTAAGTGTTGACTTAGGACATGAATATTTTTGCAAGGTAAAAAAAATCAACTAATCTTTTAAATACAGACAATGCTGATATGTAATTTTGAGTTGGGGGGGGGGGGGGGGGGCATAAAAAAGGTAATACAATGAACACTATGTATAGTCCCATGTTTGGGGTTATTAAGATGAGGACATAAAATTAAGGTGTGTCACTGTGTGTATGTGTTGGTTGGTTGATTTAATTTAAAGTATGTTCACAATAACAGTTAGATTGTGTGTGTGTGTGTGCAGGTTCAAGATACTGCCTGGTGTGATGCTGGGGATCCTTCTCATCCCTGTCAGCAACTCGGCGTGTGAGAGGGTTTTCAGCCTCGTGAGGAAGAACCGCACTGTATTCCGATCGTGCATGAGTGTGACCACCACCGAGTCTCTCATGATCCTCAAATGTACTGGGGGCCCATGCCACAAAGCCGACTACAGTGAGAGCTTGCTGGAAAAGTGCAAGAGTGCCACCACCCAGTCCCTTGCAAAGAAGTGAACCACTACCACAACAGAACAGTTTTGTGCCACTATTGGATTTGTGTTTATTTCCAAAGCAACTGTGTCATTGTGTTTCAAGTATTTGATTGGACTGCTGACTCGCTTACCCCCTACACAATGTTTTAGTAATGTGGAGGGCTGAAATAGGTAGTTTTGTTGTGAAACGAGTATTTTGGGGTGTACTATTCTCTGAAATCACCAGTAAATGTGCTATAAGTGTACTGTAGTGTGCTACAAGTGTTTGTTTGTTTACAAGAAAGAGAACGCAGTGCTGTGAATGGTGTTCGTTTGCAAAAGGTAAGGTCCTGCGTTAAAATTCCTCATTGCTTCCTCAAATTCCTCATTTCTGCTTAAAAAATTCCTCATTGGTCTGTGGGGGGGTTGGCAGGTCTGGTCTTAGCAGGGAGGGGTCTTATAGGGAGGTGGACATTCACAGGGTTGGTACAGTTTGGGGAAAATGAGGAACCAATTTCAAGCCCTGGACAGTTTGGGAATTTTCCCGGAGGTTTGGGAAAAGTTTGGGAATTTTGAAGTAAGAATTTGTATGAACCCTGCATTCAGTAGTCCAGATATGAAGGGGTGAACATGTTTTGGTCACACTTTAGAGGGAGTGTTTATAGGGAAGACGTCAACAGGGAGGTCCCACTGTCATACCTATTTCCCCGACTGAAGCTCATGTGCCTTTCTAACTGCATAGTAACTTAACAAAAAAACCAAACAAAATGTCCAATGTTTTAGCATGTCTTGTCGTCTGTAAAGAATGGCATTGGCAGTGGTGATTGTTAAGTTGTGTTTTTCCCTCAGTCAAAGTCATCTGTAAAGAATGGCATTGGCAATGGTGATTGTTAAGTTGTGTTTTTTCCCTCAGTCGAAGTCGTCTGTAAAGAATGGCATTGGCAGTGGTGATTGTTAAGTTGTATTTTTTCCCTCAGTCGAAGTCGTCTGTAAAGAATGGCATTGGCAATGGTGATTGTTAAGTTGTGTTTTTTCCCTCAGTCGAAGTCGTCTGTAAAGAATGGCATTGGCAATGGTGATTGTTAAGTTGTGTTTTTTCCCTTAGTCGAAGTCTGTAAAGAATGGCAATGGCAATGGTGATTGTTAAGTTGTATTTTTTCCCTTAGTCGAAGTCTGTAAAGAATGGCATTGGCAATGGTGATTGTTAAGTTGTGTTTTTTCCCTCAGTCGAAGTCGTCTGTAAAAATTGGCAATGGTGATTGTTAAGTTGTGTTTTTTCCCTCAGTCGAAGTCGTCTGTAAAGAATGGCATTGGCAATGGTGATTGTTAAGTTGTGTTTTTTCCCTTAGTCGAAGTCTGTAAAGAATGGCATTGGCAATGGTGATTGTTAAGTTGTGTTTTTTCCCTTAGTCGAAGTCTGTAAAGAATGGCATTGGCAATGGTGATTGTTAAGTTGTGTTTTTTCCCTCAGTCGAAGTCGTCTGTAAAGATTGGCAATGGTGATTGTTAAGTTGTGTTTTTTCCCTTAGTTGAAGTCGTTTGTAAAGAATGGCATTGGCAATGGTGATTGTTAAGTTGTGTTTTTTCCCTTAGTTGAAGTCGTTTGTAAAGAATGGCATTGGCAATGATGATTGTTAATTAAGTTGTGTTTTTTTCCTTAGTCGAAGTCGGCGGAGGGACTACGATGATGATGACGACTATTACCGGGGCCGTGATAGCAGATCGCCCATGTCCTCCCGCAAGAGACACCAGGGAGACCGGGTGAGATGACTGGGGGTGTAGGAAGTGTATGTGTGTGTGTGAGAGAGAGAGAGAGAGAGAGAAGTCTACATTCTGTGCAGCTCCCAAATCAAGCGGGAAGTGTAGTTTGTGAGTCTGTTTCATGTTTCTGGTTTGTGTATTACATTTTTACATTATGCAGACCTGACAACCTTTCCGCTTTGAGCGGAAAGTGTTCCGCTCAGACTACATTTCTTCCGCCCTTCCACTCAAGTCCATAAAAATCCGCTTTCCAAACTTATAATTTTTTATTTTTTTTACACACAAATTCATCGTCTTATATACAGAGCAGCACAGCTGCTGTGTGTATGCCAAATTTCCAGTTTCCATTTTGCGCACTTCCGTCAAGATGGCGCATCGATGTGTGTGAGACTGGGGATAAAAGAAAGAGAAAGAATAGACCAGTATTTGTGCCAAGTTTTCATGGAAAAGTATCTGCATTCAGAGAACAAGAAAGCGTGCATCATGCTTGATGTATGATGTGCTCACCACACATAAAAGTCTCCTATGGATGGTGTCAAGACATCAAATGCCACATTGCTTCTCAGCGTCATCGAAACTGCAAACTCCCAGACTTATCAACTTGATCGTGTTCAGTTTTAGCTTTTATATAAGTTCCAGTCAACTCAGAGTTATAATCCAATTCGATTTTGCATCATTCTGCACAGTTTTTACTATTTTTGGATTCTCCTTTCACCAGTGTCTGGGCACGTTTCGGGCTGATCTGCTTGTAATTGACGTTTTTCTTTAACTCTACAACTGCGTGATGTGTCTCAGGACAATCCAGAGCGTAACCGGTGCCTGGGCATCTTTGGCCTCAGCCTTCACATGCAGGAGAGGGGGCTGTATCAACATTATTATCATCATCGTTATGATGTAACAGGACAATCCAGACCGTAACCGGTGCCTGGGCATCTTTGGCCTCAGCCTACACACCCAGGAGAGGGGGCTGTATCATCATTATTATCATCATCGTTATGATGTAACAGGACAATCCAGACCGTAACCGGTGCCTGGGCATCTTTGGCCTCAGCCTACACACCCAGGAGAGGGGGCTGTATCATTATTATCATCATCGTTATGATGTAACAGGACAATCCAGACCGTAACCGGTGCCTGGGCATCTTTGGCCTCAGCCTACACACCCAGGAGAGGGGGCTGTATCATCATTATTATCATCATCGTTATGATGTAACAGGACAATCCAGACCGTAACCGGTGCCTGGGCATCTTTGGCCTCAGCCTACACACCCAGGAGAGGGGGCTGAGGGACGTCTTCGGTCGATACGGTCAGGTCACCGAGGTGCAGATTGTCTATGACCGACAGGTAATGTTGACAGCGCAGTGTAACAACGCAATCGTAATCAGTAGACAGGTAATGTTGACAGCGAAGTGTAACAACGCAATCGTAATCGGTAGACAGGTAATGTTGACAACGCAGTTTAATATCGTAATCAGTAGACAGGTAATGTTGACAACGCAGTGTAATATCGTAATCAGTAGACAGGTAATGTTGACAACACAGTGTAATATCGTAATCAGTAGACAGGTAATGTTGACAACACAGTGTAATATCGTAATCAGTAGACAGGTAATGTTGACAATGCAGTGTAATAACGCAATTTTAATCAGTAGACAGGTAATGTTGACAACTCAATGTCATAACGCAATTTTAATCAGTAGACAGGTAATGTTGACAACGCATCGTAATCAGTAGACAGGTAATGTTGACAACGCAGTGTAATATCGTAATCAGTAGACAGGTAATGTTGACAACGCAGTGTAATAACGCAATCGTAATCAGTAGACAGGTAATGTTGACAACGCAGTGTAATATCGTAATCAGTAGACAGGTAATGTTGACAACACAGTGTAATATCGTAATCAGTAGACAGGTAATGTTGACAACACAGTGTAATATCGTAATCAGTAGACAGGTAATGTTGGCAACGCAGTGTAATATCGTAATCAGTAGACAGGTAATGTTGACAACGCAGTGTAATATCGTAATCAGTAGACAGGTAATGTTGACAACGCAGTGTAATATCGTAATCAGTAGACAGGTAATGTTGGCAACGCAGTGTAATATCGTAATCAGTAGACAGGTAATGTTGGCAACGCAGTGTAATATCGTAATCAGTAGACAGGTAATGTTGACAACGCAGTGTAATATCGTAATCAGTAGACCGCAATCGTAATCAGTAGACAGGTAATGTTGACAACGCAGTGTAATAACGCAATTGTAATCAGTAGACAGGTAATGTTGACAACGCAGTGTAATATCGTAATCATAATCAATAGACAGGTAATGACAACTCAATGTTATGGATGCAACCTTGCCTCGGATACGAGGCGGCGACTGTTTTTCAAAATTTTGACCACAAAATAAAATTGGTTCAAAGTTCAAGGGGAAAAAGTGTTGAATTCTCACTTTACAAGCCTGGAATAAGCTTCAAATTGAGTGTGATTTTGCTTCTTCTTCAGCTTCAGGGGGGCAACGGCTCTGCCCCTGGACCCCTGGACCCCTGCCCTGCCTGTTTTTTGATGTTCTCCAGTTGCATCCATGCAATGTAATAATAACGTAATCATAGTAATAATCAGCGTGAGCCTGAGCATATGGAGAAAATGTGACTGGAAATTATCTTTATTGAAAATGCACAGACATCTTGTTATGTGTGTGTGTGTGATGTGTTTATGTATATGAGTGTATGCATGGTTTATGCATGGTGTGTGTGTGTTATGTTGTACAAGCGTCTCAAAAGTCTTTGTGTGTCATATATGTCATGGATATATAATTTTATTTCATGCTTGCAAATTGTGTGACGATGCATACTTGTATTAGGCCTATTATAAACTTGTAGTAATAGTAGTCACAGTAGTAGTTGTTGATTGTTATGTGCATTTACTGCTCATGTTATTGAATTTCTGTTTCATGTTTTATTCCATTTTCAATTCTGTGTAAAGTGCCCTGTAGCCTACAGATGGGCGCTATATAAATTTTCCTCATTATTATTTAAAAAAAAATTGTTTTAGCTTTTATTGCAACATTCTCAGTGTCTGGAAATGGGGTTACCCCCCTTTTTCTGAAGGAGAGAATTGTGTGTCCAAGCACAGTAAGTAGCCGCTGAAGTGCCTGTGTGGGTTCCAATTTCCCTTATCTGGCTCGTTGGTTGTAAGTAGGACTTCTGCGTGTTTCTATTTGTATTGCAAAATCGTTTTTGAAGGGAATGAGCAGATTATTGAGAGAATGTCCTACTTTCACCCATGGTTTGATCAAGTTAATATTACTTTCACTGTGTGTTATTTTCCAGACGGGTCGCTCCAGGGGCTTTGGGTTCATCTACTTCAAAAACGCTGATGATGCTGAGGAGGTGAGACCTTCACCTTTCAGTTTCACCTTGACCTTTATAATAATAATATCGTATGAAGCGTATTTCTTGCTGCACAACTCCATGCGCTTGCACCCACCATTCATACCAACTCATTCGCCCAGCAGTACCTACCTAAGTAGGACTATGGAGAATAGATAAACAAACAATAGATAAATAACACGTACAAACACACAAACACATTTCCTGCCTCATCTACAAGTTGTGGAAGGGGAATGCTGACAGTGTTAGCAAGAGATTTACAGAAGAGAATTAGCTTCAATGTGGATGACGAACAGTTATGGCGTCCATTGAATGAGGACAGCGATGAATATTCATATTTTTGTGAAAGATAGGACTTATGAGATCGTGAAGTGATGGGTTAGGAGGGTTATTTGACTTATTTCGGCAGCGAGCGAGTTTTTTGTCGATCGATGCAAATTTTTGAAGTCGTGTTACTGACATCTGCAATTTTTCGACTTTTGCAACATGGATGACGAATCGTTATTGCATCCACTGAGTGATGACGGCGATAAAAATTCCATTTTTTGTGAAAGATAGAACTTATAAGATCGTGAAGTGAAAGGGTAAGTGAATGATTTTGACCTACAGTTCCATTTCAGTCGTCTTAGACTTCACCAGTCTGCAAAAGTAGGCAGTGAATGACTAGTGAATGCAGTTTTGCAACTACACTTCAGCATTTCAAATTTTGTGTGTGTAGCCATGCACCCCCATAGCATCTTGAAATTCATGTTGCAAATCGGACAGACATCACTGCAGCACGTTTAAAACAAAAAAAACCAAAATCTGGTAGGGTATATTTTATTATGTATTTTTCTGATGCCTTCCCACCTTTTGTATGGAGTGACGTCCCTTGGCTTAGGATTTCAGAGGTGACTGAGAGCACAGAGTGTCAGGAAAAAGAGGGTTAAGATTGAGATTGCTGATTGTAATTGTTGCTGTTATTATGGATGATTGGTTTATTGAGTGACGGAATGATTTGATTGATAGATGGAACGCTTTAGGCTGTACAGTGACACGGCAGTGTAAGAGTTAGACGTAAGATGTGTGTGGACTTTTTTTTATCATCGCCATCATCATTATGATGATCATCGTCATCTTCATCATCATCATCATGAATGTTTATTGATGACCTCAGGCCAAAGAGCAGTGTAACAGCTTGAAGTTGGATGGGCGTAAGGCCTGTGTGGATTTTTCATCATCATTGCCATCATCATCATCATCGTCATCATCATCAGACCTGCCTACCCATACGATGTTTTCGTATTTTGAGCCCCAGTACAGCAGTATGGTAAATGGAAAATTAATACGGCAAAAATTTGAACTTAACGTCTTCTAAGATCGGTCAAAATCAAGTCTGTTTTTCGTCATTTCGCATGGCGGTTTAATGTTCTGTAATGTTCTGTTTGGGGTCTCCTTGCAAAATACAGAATTTTGAACAAATGTACGGAATTTTATTTCGTGGTGTGCCTAAAAAAGAAATTGGGGGTAGGCAGGTCTGCATCATCATCATCATCATCATCGTCATCATCATCATCATTGTAACGGCCTGGAGTCGGACGGTCGTAAGATCCGGGTGGACTTTTTCATCACATTATTATGATATTATTATTATTTAATGTTTGTACAGGCCAAGGAGCAGTGTAACGGCCTGGAGTTGGACGGTCGTAAGATCTGTGTGGACTTTTCCATCACATTATTATGATATTATTATTATTTAATGTTTGTGCAGGCCAAGGAGCAGTGCAACGGCCTGGAGTTGGATGGTCGTAAGATCCGTGTGGACTTTTCCATCACATTATTATGATGATGATTTATTATTTAATGTTTGTGCAGGCCAAGGAGCAATGTAACGGCCTGGAGTTGGACGGTTGTAATATCCGTGTGGACTTTTCCATCACATTATATGATATTATTATTTAATGTTTGTGCAGGCCAAGGAGCAATGTAACGGCCTGGAGTTGGACGGTCGTAAGATCCGTGTGGACTTTTCCATCACAGAGAGAGCCCACACCCCTACACCGGGCATCTACCTTGGCCGTCCCGACGAGTCGTACTCGTGAGTGATTCCACGTTTGGCGGCCATGTTGACATTGTCTGCAAGCACATTTTCGTATTGAAAATTGTCATTTTTTTCGTCGTACAATTATCATAGATCTTAAAATGTTTCTTTATAACATTTTCCGATTACTATTCGTGATGTGATTTTTATTTTTTATTTTTTGACGATCTCATTGATATTTTAGAGTTCTCTATCTTTTATTTATTACCAATCTTAAGTTAAAATGACTACTACAGTGGAACCTCCCTTAAAAGAACCCCCCTCCACCCACTTAAGACCTACTTCTCGGTCTCGGAGACACTTCCCTGCTTTGTAAGTGGTTAGTTAACATGAACAACAGTATCAGAAATGTTTTTTGTCTTTTTCACCCAACTTTAAGGGATAGGGTTAGAATCAGTTTATGGTTATTTTCATCGGAATCAAAGATTTATACACAACTGCTCAAAGCGGTGTCGTATATATATGCGATCTTGGCAACGGTCAACATTTTTTCAGGGAATTTCCCATGCTAGCAATAGCGATGCTGAATTTATAGGGTTTTCGTTCGTTTTTTCCTTTGCTGATTATTGTATTGTTTGAAGCTTTGTGTGGCATGAAAATAACCCTAAGCTGTTTCTAACCCTATCCCTTACCCGATGAAGTACAAACGTTGGATGAAAAAGGCTTAAAAGCATTTCTGATGCTGTCGTTTATGTTAACCCTGTAAGTATTAAAATTACCTCCCTTTCACTACTCTCTCACTCACTCTTAAGACCTGGGATTATTTTTCGAGGTCTTCAAAGTATGTTTTTTGCAGTCATTTAAAGTATGACACGTAAGAATGGGAGATGTGACTCAGTGCCAAAAGGTGTGCACAGAATGTTGACAGACACCCTTAAAAATAAACTTTACATTGGAATGTCAAGACTGACTTTAGGTGAAAGAGTAAAGTATATTGCATCATGTTGTGCAACAAAAAGATAACTTGTTGGCTGGTTTTTGAGAAAAATGTGTTTGAATGTGGGAATTGTGGTCGCGACAAACATAACATATTACAACATATAAATGCCAGTATTTTTTCTGCAAGTTGATAAATTTACCTATAAGTTATCATTTTCTTTAAAAGAGTTTCAAAGGAAAGTATATGACACCAAATGTTGTGTTTCAAGCTGAAATAAAAATTATTACTGGCATAAGTTTGTCGTAATAGTTTATGTATGACACGCACCGTTTCAGAAACATTATAATTGTCACGATTCTGCTAAAGCTGTTCAAATAAAACTGCTCTCTGCTTGTACACATGAATGTAAAAAACAAACAAACACAGCATTTGAGATTGATATGCTTTATTAAACATATCATGGTTGCATGAAACATGTCACGCGACAAAGATCAACATTACGACAAATGTACCCCTCACAACTTTCCAGGACAAAACAAGCCACTTTAGCTTTCATTGACTTAAGTACATGTTCACTGCAGTGAACATGTCACAACAAAGCTTTCAAACACATAACATTATCCAAGTTTGAAGCATTTATGAAGTCCAGTAAGACAAAAAGACTGCGCACCTTTCATTCAATGTTTATCTGCCAGTTTTCATTTTTCACATTACAAATGTCAACGAAACAAATGAAAAAAAGCAACAAGTATGACAAATTGTTACTCTGTGCCAATACTTTTACCGTTGTAAAATAAAGGTTCATTTCATTCATTTCTTTCTCCCTCCCTCCCTCTCTCTTGCACTCATCGAGTCAAGTGGGAATCCAGTGGGCAAATGGGGAAAGTGCATGTTTTTTCTCTATTCACCATGAAGAGTGAAGTACTGCACCCGCCAGTTGGAAACTCCTGGCTTGAAAACCAAGTGGACTAGGCGCAGGAATGCGTCAAAGGGTTCCCAAGAAGTTTCTGCCTTCTCCGGCCAAGAGTACATTTTGGATGTACTTTTCTGTAGCATGAATTTGACACAAATCAAACCCAGAAGTTCATCCACCTCCAACACCTGACCGACATACTCCTTGTTGCTCCACAGCACAATGTAGTGAGACTGTACTTTCGGAACACCAACAGTCGGAGACCTCAACACCACCGGAACGAAATGATTTGGTGTCCAGTGCTCCGGTGCACTGTCAAGGCGCTCAGAGGACCACATGATGTACAGCTTGCTGTCATCACAGCAGTCTGGGCCCCTGATGATGCGGTTGCAGTGCTTTTGATAAAGCTCCCACCCGAGTCTAGGGAACACAGACTGAATGGGACGTTTCAGGACAAAACAAGCAGCGAAAAACTCCCACAAACCCGTGAAGATGCAATCTTGGATAATTGCAAGCACTTCTTTTTCAAATGCCTCGGGCGGTGGCAGAGTTGGTTCAACAGATGTTAAAACAGCAACTCGGAGTACTTCATCAGGACTGACGTCATCAACTTCTTGCCTACACCACTGTTTGCCATCAAGGAATACTGTCGGATTCTTTGCCATGGCTATCGCGATTCTGCAACGGAACTCTTGGTGATGCTCTTCATTTCCAAAGTACAAGGTACTGAGGGAATGAAAGAAGCAGTTCCCATCACCAGTGACAGATAGAGGCAAGCATTTCATGCGAATGTCCTCTGGCAACAGATTCAAGGCAGTGGTGTCAATACCACATCCAACCAGATTTGCCATGGGAGATAGTGGTAGTGGAAAATTTTCCATCTCATCATCCAAGCGCTCTGCCACCTCCCTGACTTCTTCAACAGTGTTGCACACACGCAACTCGTCTGCCAGCACATGGAAGAAGGGAATCCTGTCTTCTTCAACTCTTTCCCCATTCACATCATTTTCAGAAGCCGAGTCTTCTGAATCAGAGCTGTTGATTGTCTCTGGAACATCTGAAATGCCTTGGTCACTGGCCTCTGATAACAAAGGATCCCCTGGCAAGTGAGCAACTGATTTTGATCCCAAAGAACGCAAAAGGGATTCTGGCCCTGTGTACTGCAGTTTCACCTCCTTCCAGTCTTGGACATATTCGCAAGAAGAGCACTGCCCTTGTCCTGAAATGCATGCTGCACAGAAGCATGAATTTTTCCGAACAGCAAGAACTTTTGGAGCCTGCGATCTCAAATGATGCAGTTTCCTTGAGCCTTGAACAGTTTTCACCATTTTTGACTCAAGCTCTCGAACGATATCAGACTTCTGAATGTGGACAAAATGCTGGATATCGTGCTGGCAAGCATCATCCGAGCTGCCAGTCTTAGCCTGTGTTTTCACACAGTGGTCAAACATATCCCCTGCAGATCTAACAACAACACGGCCAGCAGCTATGTCACGCGTCACTGTTCTCTTCACAGCACCACCACACCAATCACTGTCATTTTTTCCATGTCTGGAACCAAAGAATACCTTTTCAACAACTGCAGACTTGGATCCAGCTACCACAGTGTTGGAGAGCAACAAGAAGGGAAG
The DNA here is from genome assembly GCA_017654935.2 of Phymorhynchus buccinoides. Classification (NCBI taxonomy): domain Eukaryota; kingdom Metazoa; phylum Mollusca; class Gastropoda; order Neogastropoda; family Raphitomidae; genus Phymorhynchus; species Phymorhynchus buccinoides. The sequence continues at coordinate 3,080,520 of CM065686.1, forward strand.
TTTTGATTTGAACTGTGCAGCACAGCCATCACTGACCAGTACCACTTTCCCAATAACTCGGAGAGTCTTGGCCAGGTACTCAAGTGTGTGCTGCACAAATGCCTGCGTTGCATGTGCATCATGCAGGAGGTCATCACTCAGGAAAACTAAGCGATGCCTGCTCAGTGTCCCACAGCTGTCTGCAGAGCATCTGAAGAAGGTGACAACAGGGAACAAGGTCACCTGTTTGTAGGACCAGTGAGCACTCTGTGGCTCGTCCTGGAACTTACAAAGAAAGTTTTCAGAAAAATCAACCACAACCAAGACCCAGTCACCTGGAAGGTCAGCTTTGAGTATGTTCAACTGCTTTCTTTGCCATTCGGCATTGAAAACATGTCTGAATAGAGGACCCAATTCCAACAACAACTCTTCCAAGCATGTTGCCACTGTTCCCCTTTTCCTCACTTTCTCCACATGGGAAGACTTGCCCTCCTTGACATTTTCCCACCTGCTCCAGGTGACGGCGTCCCCCAAAGCCTTTTCTAGGCGAGCCTCCAGTTGAACCTGCAGAGATGCAAGTCCACAACTATCACATTCACGATCAATACATGGCAGCTTTGGAAATTCACCATCAAAACGACAGACACTCATTCTCAAAAGATCATTCACTCTCATTCTCTCACTTTCATTCACATGTACACATGTATTCAAAGCAAGAAGCTTCAATTTCGGATTCAGACAAATCTCACACATACATTGCCTGAATTTCAACTTCGTGACAGAGGCAATGTACTGTGGCTTATGTCTGTAAAAGCTGCGCAAAGATACAGGGACGTTGCTTTTTTCACAAAATTCTTTGTGCAGCTCCTTTACCGGTTTCAGCAGAATCTTTGGCCTTTTAGCCGATTTTGTAGGGTTGAAAACGGAAGCAGATTCAAAGAAGTCTCCAATGGTCTTCTGAATCTTGCTCCCCTTTCCTGCATAAAGAGGCTTTTCAGTCTCTTGAGTGGCTTGACTGACATACCTCTTGGACAGCCCTATATCCTCAAACCCACCCTCGCCAAAAACTTTCCCAATAGCTCTTTTTTGTTCTAAAGTGCGTTTGCTCCTCTTCTTTTTCAAGCTTTGAATGTGTTCCCTAAGAGGAGTGACAACTGTTTTTTGGGGGGAAGCACACCCAATGTTCAACTCTTTTAAAGTCTGTCTTGTTTCTTTGTCTGCTGTTTTGATAACCCCTTTAATCAGGTGGGCTAAAGCAGGTCCCCTGGCCTTGGTTTGTTCCTTAAATCTCCTAACTGCCCTCGCATAAGCAACTGCAGAAGGAAAGAAAGTATCTGGATTCTGATTCTGATCATCTTGTCTTTCAGTTTGTGATCTTTCTAATTCTGAAGCTTCTTTTTCCGCTTTCTTTTTATAACACCGTGCCATTCTCTTCTCCCTCTCTCTCCTTTTCTTTTGAGCTGACTGATTGGCTCTGTGCTTCTGGACAGCAAACCGAACTGCAGTTCGTTTCCGCTCCGCCTTTTCCTTGTCCCGTCTTGTTGCCACTTTCGCAGGAAGAGGGTTATCTTGTTTCTGCGACTTCAGCTTCTCCCTGGAAACAAAAAGAAGCGAAATGCAGAGATGTAATAAGTATCAAAAGTGATAGGACAAACTTTTGTTTTCTTGAAACGAGGGAGAAATATATAGAACAATGTCCGGGCACATGTACAAATCAATAAAACAAAGTGTGCCAGATTCATGTACAGTGGAACCTCCCTTACAAGATCTTTAAAAAATGAGGTAGGGATCTTTTAAGGGGGTTAATTTTATTACTTACAAAGAAGGGAAATGTTGCAGAGAAAGAGGTCTTATGTGGGAGGGAGTCTTATAATGGGAGGTCTTATAGGGGGGAGGGGGGTTCCACTGTACCATAATATACAAACAGTAAATACAACAAAACTTACACGTATCGTTTTTGCTGAGCACACGCAAGCTGTCGTTCATGGGCCTTCTGCTCATCAGTCTTCTGCACGGTGCGGCGTTTCCTCGCTCGCTGAACTGCCTTCAAACGTTGGTCTTCATAACGTAGAGGGTCTTTCTTCATCCTTTCTCTGTATTCAGCTGATCTCTCTGAATTTGACTTCACCATGACTATCGGAAATGTTGAAAAGAAACAACGCAAAACTTTTATTTACAGTGTTAAAACAGTAAGCTAAATTAATTGTAAAAAAAAAAGTAGTGGGGATTATGATGAGGAACTCATTTGACACTTGACTTTATTTAACAAGGATAACGATCTTAGCCAAAAACAAAAAGCCTATCCTTCCAGTCTGTCAGAGAGAGAAAGACAGAGAGAGGGGAGAGAGCGTGAAAACTATCTGGAGTTGTGATGTGTTTTAAGATTATTCCTACCATAATAAGTGACAATGCACAATTACTGAATTAGCTATTCAGTTCACAATGTATGAACTCTTACAAAAATTGATCATTTAAATGATGTTGCAATAGGTGTTTGAAATAATGCATTCAAAATAAAGAAAATGTGTTGGGAAATAGGATGACCCCCCCCCCCCCCCCCCCCCCCCTTACACAGAGAATACCCTCACCCTCCCCCCTCACAGGCACAGAATACCACCAGTCAACTACAAATGATTAAATTTAACTATTTATTTATTTATGTGAAACAATGCTGGATTTTTCTTGAAAAACATTCCACACTATCAAACGTCAATTTTACAATGCACGTGGACGAACGAACGTCAGATTTACGGCAGACCGGTCGTCGTAAGAATCAACAATGTCACCTTTTCTTTTCACACATGGCCTGCCCATGTGGAAATTCGTTGTAATCAGGACGATTTTAATAATCGTAACTGTCATACTGACACACTAATGTGCGTTTAAACTTATTAATAAACTCGTTTAGGACAGAAATCCAGCATTATTTTGTTGCGCACGTCAGTTCGTGTCAAACGTCATAAAAATAAAAATGGTTACAGCTTACCGAACTCGTTCTGTCGTCTGCTATGCTTTGCAACAGGATGAATGAAAATGTGACCGGATGTGGAACGTAAAAACGGAAACACCACTCGCTAAACAAAATTAATTTTTGTTTTAAAATATTATATTTATTCACGTGAATCTCACACGTCATATCTTACGTCAACTTTGACCAAACACAATAATTGATGTAAAAAACAATTGCCGTCCTATAAAATCGAAAGATCGCCATTTCGTTTGAAGCATTTTCATTGGTCAATTCGATGACCCCATTTTCCAGAAAAATGACCAAATGGTTTGCGTGGTTGGTACGAAAGTTTGGTCATGTTATATATTACGGCACGTTCGGCCTTCGCCACCATCCAACTTTATACTTTATTATCTTAAGATTATTCAATATTTCTTGCTCAAAGACGTGTTATTTAAACAAAGTAATGCTATATCTTTAATTTGACGTTGTTTTGTTGCCGAATTTTGTCATTGTTTTGGCAGTCATCCGAACAAACGAGACCCACTTCCTGACTGTCAGTTTTCGGCGGCCCGTTTTTACACACATTTCTCAAGTTCGGATTGAATAATGTCATAATTTACAAAGATAGGGCGCTGTGATTGTATATACTATATATTCAATCATTCACACACACGCTCAAACCAGTATTGCAGCACAGACTGTTTTCAAAATGATTTTATTCATGATCAAACAGCACCACCATCACCGTGCGCACCTTTTGGCACTGAGTCATGTGTCATTTTGCAGAGGGCTTTTATGAGAAATGGTGCATTGACTTTTCCTTTACTTGTGACTAAGCAATATGAACAGAGTAGAGATAAATTACTTATTTCATCCATTTTTTTTTGGTGTATGCAAAATGTATAGCATCGAAGCATAAAGCTAAATACCATATTTTACGGACTATAAGGTGCCCCCCCAATTTTACTCAAAATTCAGATTTAGTTCTTATAGTTTCTTACTCTTTTACTTGTCACATTATGAGGCACAGGGCTCACAATCTGGGAATAAAGTAGCGCCTCATAGTCCGTAGAATACGGTACTGAAAAGGTCATGCTTCAGGTCTGGTTTGATATTTGTTTTTCGCATGTGTTGAAATGACGGTGTTGCTGTGTGCAGCACTGGCATGTGTTGAAATAACGGTGTGTGCAGCACTGGCATGTGTTGAAATAACGGTGTGTGCAGCACTGGCATAATGTGTTGAAATAACGATGTGTGCAGCACTGGCATGTGTTGAAATAACGGTGTTGCTGTGTGCAGCACTGGCATGTGTTGAAATAACGGTGTGTGCAGCACTGGCATGTGTTGAAATAACGGTGTGTGCAGCACTGGCATAATGTGTTGAAATAACGATGTGTGCAGCACTGGCATGTGTTGAAATAACGGTGTTGCTGTGTGCAGCACTGGCATGTGTTGAAATAACGGTGTGTGCAGCACTGGCATGTGTTGAAATAACGGTGTGTGCAGCACTGGCATAATGTGTTGAAATAACGATGTGTGCAGCACTGTCATGTGTTGAAATAACGGTGTTGCTGTGTGCAGCACTGGCATGTGTTGAAATAACGGTGTGTGCAGCACTGGCATGTGTTGAAATAACGGTGTGTGCAGCACTGGCATAATGTGTTGAAATAACGGTGTTGTTGTGTGCAGCACTGGCATGTGTTGAAATAACGGTGTTGTGTGCAGCACTGGCATAATGTGTTGAAATAACGGTGTTGTGTGCAGCACTGGCATAATGTGTTGAAATAACAGTGTTTTGTGCAGCAGTCACATAATGTGTTGAAATAACGGTGTTGTGTGCAACAGTCACATAATGTGTTGAAATAACGGTGTTGTGTGCAACAGTCACATAATGTGTTGAAATAACGGTGTTGTTGTGTGCAGTAGTCGCAGCCATCGACGCTCCCCTGGACGCAGCCGGTACTCCTCGTCGTACCGGCGCTCTCGCTCCCCGTACCACAACTACGGGTACTACCGGTCGCCCTCCTACTCCCCGTCCCGTAAGTATTACTGAGCGCTGAGCAGTACCGCCCCCTCCCTCCCTGTGTGCGCACCTCTTCCCTTTCAGCCTTTATGCAGGGTCCAAGGACATCCTCGGGTGCCACGAGCAGGGTGTGCAGGGGGATAACTTTGAAAAAGGGAGGCGACCAGCTTGCGTGGATGGGACATTTTCTGAGCGAGGCAGAAGCTGAGAAAGATGTTACGACGACTTGGGATGCTGGAAGATAAATGTGAAATCTTTGTGACGATGGAATGAAGCGGTGGAAGATTACTGACTTTTAGAAACTTGATGAAGCCGTGGTAAACCTCTGACTATGGAAATCGGGTGAAGATCTTGTGAAGGAGTGACGGAAGATTTGGGGAATTGCTTGGAGGCTGTTACGGAAGATTCCTTGAAGGCTTCAGGAGCTGGAAGATCAGTGTTACTGAATGGCTGTGGGAATTGTGGAAGATGATGCAGAAGGGTGCAGGAAGCCTCCATGATGAAATGAAATCGTGGAGGATACTGCGGGATAATATCTGAAGACCAAATGAATTGTGGACGCTGTATGAAGACTTTGTGAACTGGAAGAACATTGCTGAAGATTCTATGGAGACTATGATCCACAGGACAGCCTGCTTGTAAATATGGAAAAACGACTTGAAGCAAATCAACATTGTCATCATCATTGATTTCCTTTTCCTCATCCTCTCTCTTCTTTTCTGCCCCTTCTCCCTTCATCATCATTGTAATGCAATCTTCACCTTCCTCTCCCCTTCTTCTTTCCCATCATCATCATTAAATCCCTTCACTTCTTTTCTGCCCCTTCTCCCTTCATCATCATTGTAATGCAATCTTCACCTTCCTCTCCCCTTCTTCTTTCCCATCATCATCATTAAATCCCTTCACTTCTTTTCTGCCCCTTCTCCCTTCATCATCATTGTAATGCAAACCTTCCTCTCCCCTTCTTCTTTCCCATCATCATCATTAAATCCCTTCACTTCTTTTCTGCCCCTTCTCCCTTCATCATCATTGTAATGCAATCTTCACCTTCCTCTCCCCTTCTTCTTTCCCATCATCATCATTAAATCCCTTCACTTCTTTTCTGCCCCTTCTCCCTTCATCATCATTGTAATGCAATCTTCACCTTCCTCTCCCCTTCTTCTTTCCCATCATCATCATTCATCATCATCATCATTAAATCCGTTCACTACAATATGTTATAAAGTGGAACCTCTCTTAAAAGACACCTCCTTAACATTTACTTCATACAATGAAGACACCCGAACGCCCACTTAAGAACCGTAAATATTTCGATTTTTAATCTTTGTCGCATACACCCAGCCACGGACTCTTAAGATCTACTTCTCTGAGACATTGCTCTTCTTTGTAAGTATTAAAATTACCTCCCTTATAAAACTCCTTCCCACTTAAGACCTTATTTTGGATGACTTTTCAAGGTGTTAAAAGGGAGGTTTCGCTGTATCATCATTACGTTATGGAAGTGTAAATACTGGAACAAATGCCCCTTTGGTGACCATATCACTGTGTATGTAACGCATCCTGTGACCACGCTCGCTCACACACTATGCGCACACAACGTGAATCTGAACTATTGTGCTGTCCGCCCAACCTTCGCTGTGTCCCTGTGGTCAGGGGACACTATGTAGGGACAATGTGAGGGGACATTGTGACTGTACTGTGTGAAGTCTGCTCAAGAAATTGTGGTCATGTTGTGTTCAGGGATGTGAGAGTTACACGTAAATGCGCCTTTTCTATTTGGGAAAACCCCTACAAAAAAACGAAAGCAAAAAACCGTAATGACGGTCGATTTCGCCGACTCTCTCTCTCTCTCTCTCTCTCTCTCTCTCTCTCTCTCTCTCTCACACACACACACACATTCATACACACATCTGCTAATACATCATGCAGTTTCACTTTGCTCACATGCTTAAGTCTCACACACACACACACACACACACACACACACACACACACACACACACACACACACACACACACACATGTACACACACACACTCAAGTCTCATACACACATCTGCTGATCTAGACCTATGCATGTATAGTCTTTAAACTTTGTTCACATACTTAAGTCTCTCTCTCTTTCTCTCTCTCTCTCTCTCTATCTCTCTCTCTCTCTCTCTCTCTCTCTCTCTCTCTCTCTCTCTCTCACACACACACACAACACACAGTGACACACACATCTATACATGCACAATATTAGTCTTTAAACTTTGTTCACATACTTATTTATAGTCACACACACACTGACACACACACACCTACTGACCTAGTGTTTGCACTTGACTCACATACTCATAGACACATGCACACACACACACACCTTGTTTATAGAGCGTTACACTTTATTTACACACAGTCACACACACCACATTTATTCTCTTTACACTCCTACCGCGCAGTCCACACCGGGGGCCCGAGGTGGCCCATGGATCCAGTAAGCTTTTTTATTTTGGGTCCTCTCACATCCCTGTGTGTTGAGCCATCCGCGTTAAAACTTTGCTGAACAATCTGCTGATCTTTGCTGTAAACTACTGGGTATAGTGAGCTCTGTAACTATGGGGGGGGTAGATAGGAAGGGGGAAGGGGAAGGTTCAAGGGCTTAAATTAAGGGAATGGTGTGCACAGTGCGTTGCTATGCTCATCGAAACCTATCAAGGCAGAAAGTGTGAACATCAATTTCTGTCATTTGAAATTGAAAAGTGATTTGGGAAAGAAAAATAAACCAATGGAAGAGGGGTTGTAGACACGTTGGTGACTTTGATGCGCCATCACTATTTTTGTAAAACTGGATGTTTTTCTCAGTTAGGCTTGTTTGTTTTCGTAGGTGTGTTGGGGAGGGGGATTTTTTAATTTTTGTGGGTTGGGTGGATGGGTGGTTTTCTTCGTGTAGAGTGTCTTGAGTCAAATTTAAATACCATGGCGCAAGTTTTTGTTTTTGCAAATATGATGTGTGTGATTTGTTTCCTGTTGATTCAATATCATTTTACTTGTACAGATTATGTATAATTTTTTTTTTCTTCATTTTTGCTTTGTTGATTTAGAACACAGCTGACACATGCAGTTTACTGGATGGGATTTAGCTTTGTAGACTTCTGTATGGTTATTTTTGTGTTGTTTTTAAATTTAAATGAGATAGGTAACCAATTCCCTGTTCATCAAATTGCTTTTTTAAAAGCAGACTCATTGTCTGTATCTGGGCCATGTACGGTTGTTTTGGGGGGAGGGGGTGTATAAGGTCTGTATCTGGGCCATGTACGGTTGTTTTGGGGGGAGGGGGTGTATAAGGTCTGTATCTCTGTTTTGCGTGTGTTTGGCTTTTCTTAATACGCCACAAATTTTCATATATTTTTTCCACTTGAACTTTTTTAAGAAATCAACAGTTTTTGTTTGTGCCACTCTTGCATCCTGTGGATGTTTTCTTTGTTTTTTGATAGGACCTAAATTCAATTATTTTCCATGGAATTTTCCCCATTGCCGTATTTTTAGTAACACTTCATCCTGTTTGGTGTGTTTTTTGTGTGTGTTTTTGTCCATCTCAGGTTTTTTTTTGGGTAGGGTTGGAAGGGTGTTTCATTTTGTTAAACTCCTTTTCTTTCAAGGGGGGCCCTACATCATGATAGTGTTACAGTTTGCTTTTTGGTAGGCCATTTTGGGTTTTGTTTTTAAATATTTGAATCGCTGGAAGCGTACATACATTTTTTGGACCATGCACTTTGATATCTTGGATGTTTTAACGAACATGTAGCTCTACATTACTGATGTGTCTGGGTTCAATTCTGTGTCCGTCGCTTGAATACTTTATGCTGACACACGTTCAGTGATGGGTATGCACTAATAGATCTACCCTCAATCCAGTAAATCCCTGCTTTGGGGCAGCGAGAATGACAGTTGATGACACTGTTATGTTCAACATGTCACAAGTGCTCAAACTGTGCAGAGATCTGTCGCTGTGGTAGCTAGCTATCTGTATGATGTTTTAGGGGCTGGTTGTTTGCTGTACATTTGTTTTTTCCATCAGCAGGCAGTTCACTATGTTGTTAACCCTTTCACCGCCAGACATTTTTCAGCAAAAAAATACCGTTAACACTGGGTAGAGGAAAACAATTATCTACTATATTGGGAATTCCTCTGTGACATGATTGTGTAACATTAGGCCTATCTTTACCTCCCAAAATTAAGAAAAATAGGGTCTTCGGATAACAGGCCCTGGTTTGATGCCTTTTAGTGACATGGGTGTTAAACCATTGTGCTGCATAAATGCGACATTGGCTGTGAAAGGGTTAATGTTTCATGTGTACATAGTTTGCATCGTTTGCTGGTGTATCCATCGCATTGCTTTACATGCCGCGTGTGTGCGTGCTTTCTCATTGCGTGTTTATCGATAATAAAACCTACCGGCTGCATTAACGCTGTGTTGTTCTCTTTCATGTTGCCAAGGAAGAGCAAGATGAAGAAGAAGATGAAGAAGAGTGAGAAGAAGAGGAAAGAAGATGGGCTTTGGGCATGAAGAAGGAAGGAACGGCTCTGAAGAGGATGGAGAGAGAGAGAGAAGAAGAGGAGGATGGATGGAAAGGGGAAGAAGAGGGAAAGGGGCGTGGGAGAGAGAGAAGGAGGAAGAGCTATCTGGAAGAATGAAGAGGAGGAAGAGGAAGCCTGAAGACTTGCCGTGCACGACTCGGGGGGGAAAAGCGGAGCGGGATCTGGATGTGGGTATGCTAGGTGTTGTCTGTCCCTTTCTGTCTGTCCGTTCAAATCCTCTGTCATTTCTCGTTAGCCAACAAACTAGCATTTGACTCGTTCACCTCTCCCCGGGGGGATGCCGGGGGGTCTTTCGTAAAAATAGTTCCCCCACCTGGACGTTCTGTTCCTCTAATCTGCCACTTTTTGACTCTGCCTTTTCCCTTTGCTTTCTATCATCATCTATCTTTCTGATTTATTGGCCCATTCTCCTGCCTTTAAAAAAAAAAAATCTTCCAAATAACTTTTCTCCCTTGAGCTCCTCCAAAATTGGAATGTGTCGGCTGTAAGACACAGCGGGGAGACCAGTGAAAACTGAAAACCGAACACATACGTACCTTACCCATTATGGCCAACCGAACACATACGTACCTTACCCATTATGGCCATGGAACGCAGTAGAAGAAGACTCGTTCACTCCCTTTCCCTCAAACACTTCTGCTTTACCCGATATTGGAAAGAAGGGAAGGGGGGAGGGTAGTCACGAAAAAGAACTCTTTCACACAAAGCCTCGTACAAAAACATTGTCAAAGCATCCCAAGGGATGACCAAGGAGCTGGAGATGCTTGTGGTGTGATGGGCAAGTAAGCCACTTTGCTCACCTGTCCCGGTCTATCGTTTCCAACTGTTTCCAGACAGCATAGGGGCAACTGCTATGGCAGAGGGCTGGACTGACATTTGTTTATGGCGGAAATGCCTTGCCTAGGGTGCATCCTCACTCTTGGGCCAAGAGCATTTTGGGAAAGACCCTGTAACTTCAACCAATCTCCATGGTTGCATTATGAAGAGCCAGCGGCAGCTGAGTGCCTGAAGAAAAGGCTGTTCAATATGTTCACCATGCTCTTGTACGTCAGGTTTATGAAAGACAGTTCAGGCAAAAGTTTGGGTCACTGCATGCACCCATGTTCCCAGTTTTTGAGTCGTTCACTAAAGACTTGCCTGACCCCAGCTCTCTCGGGAGGGGACCCCCCACCCCTCACGAACCCCCCCATCATTCCGGTTTGGGATTCTGGAAAGTTGGCAGCTAATGCTGTGTCACAGACACAACATGCACACAAAGTGTGAAGCGTCAGCACACGCAATTTTTTTGTTACCATTCAAATAGGATTTTTGACATGTTTCCTTTTCATTGCATTTCATCGCAGGCGCATATAACAATCATGTTGGATTTCCACTGTTCAGCAGCTTAGTGTGCGCAGCAGAAAAGACACCATGTGACCTTGCCACAACCTCTGGCCTCTGTGACCTTCACCCGTGACCTTTCAACAAAACATTTTCAGACGAGGGGTGTAAGTTTCACTAATGTATGATTCATGCAAGGAACAAATGTGAAAGGTATACTTACGAATGAAACTCAGTTTGTTTAAATTGAATCTTTTAATAAACCGCTATGAGCAGTATTTTCTGCCTGGTATGTTGAATTGTGAGTGTGTGTCTGTCGGTGTGATCTATCGTTTGCTGGTCTGTTTATTTTTGTTTCCATTTCTGTGTGTGTGTGTGAGAGAGAGAGAGAGAGGGACGGAAGGTGCTCTGTGAAGAGCAGAAAACTTTAAAAAAAAATGCTTTAAGTTTGGTTGAACTCGTAGTTCTGTAGGAGCGGGAGCACATTGTACCTAGAACAGGAGCCAGGCTGTTCGTCTGCTGTGTGTGTAGCTGTATATGACAGAACATTATATTCCACACTTCACCACCAGCATAAACTGGTAAACAAAACTAGAGCATTAAGACACTAGAAAGCCAACCAGGTGGCACGTTTTCTGCTGCAGTGACCTTTGACCAATGACCTTCATTTTTGAACTTGGCTTAGAGATCCTGAGTACCTCTGCACATGCACAATTTGAGTCTCCTACTCCTAGGTCCCTCCGTTCAAACAGTATCATGGTAGCACTAACACTCTGAAAGCCTAAAAAATGACACTTTTTCTACTCTGGTGACCTTGACATGTCTTCGAACCTTCGTTTGCACATTGGGCCTAGATAACTACCGAAGTGCATTCATTTTAGCCTCCTAGATATTGGTGATGATGAGATTAGCGGCCAATCAGTCAGAGACATTAGTTAGATATTGGTACCGGGGTATTACTTTTATAGTCACAGAGACTCGTCTTGGTGAAATTCGGGTTGCTTCCACATGGAGAGCGTGTTGCAGCTAGTACTGCGCCACCTTTTTTCCATGTTTTTTGTTGTGACTGATGGGGAAGGGGGGAGGGGTAAATTTTGACCAAATGACAACTTTTTCGTTGCCACTGGGTTCTTCAACGTGCGTGAAGTGCATGTGCAAACAGGACCACGCTTTTTGTCGTCTCATCCGTAAGGCTTAGCATTCACACCATAATTAAGGTCCAGTGGAAAGCGAGCGGAAACTCCACTGTGGCCAGGAACTACCCCAGGTCCAGACCTGCCAACCTTTCCGCTTTGAGCGGAATTTCTTCAACTCAGACTACATTTCTTCCGCTCAAGTCTATAAAATTCCGCTTTCAAAACTTAAAAAAAAAGGTTTCTTTGAACACACAAATTCATCGTCTTATATACAGAGCAGCACAGCTGCTGTGCATATAACCAACTTTCCAGTTTCTTTTTGCAGACTTCCGTCAAGATGACGATTGACACATCGATGTGTGTGAGACTGGGGAGAAAAGAAAGAGAATAGACCAATATTTCTGCCAAGATTACATGGAAAAGTAGCTGTGCATTCAAAGATCAAGAAAGTGTGCATCATGCTAGATGTATGATGTGCTCACTACACTTAAAAGTCTCCTATGGAGGGTGTTAAGACATCAAATGCCACATTACTTCTCATCGTCTTCTCAAAACTGCAAACTCCCAGGCTTCATCTTCCACCGTTATCGACTTTTTCAAGCCAACGGAAGGAAAGGAGAACAAAGATGAACTTAAATTGATTCATTATCTTCCTTCCAAGTCTTATTATTTAAGTCATCTATGGCACCAACTGTCTTGGTCTGCCCAAATAAAAAGGACAGAGGAACAATACAAAAGCCTCTATTGTGTTAGAATAGGTGTAACACTTCCAGACAAGACAAGTTTTAACCCTAGTTTCACCGCCAGTCGCATTTTAGCACCACAGTGATTTAACACCTATGTCACTAAAAGGCATCAACTTGGGGTCTATTATCCAAAGACCTCATTGTCTTAGTTTTGGGAAGTAAGGACAGATCTTAGTTTATATATTTCACAGAAGAACCCCCAATACTGCATACGGATTTTGTTCTATACACAGGTAAATTTAATGGACATTTTGGGCTGAAATATTGATGGCGGTGAAAGGGTTAAACAAAGCAAGTTCACAAGGATGAAAATTGCTTGCATCAAATTATGTTTACGTGCGAAAGGTACGATGCTGTGTCAAAATTCCTCAGCTCCCCAAAATTCCTCTTTCCTGCTACAAATATTCCTCTTTGGTCTGTTAGGGGGTTGGCAGGTCTGCAGGTCGATTACAGGGCGAATTACCTCTGAGACACTTTACCTCCTTTAAACATTGGGGTAATTACCTCTGAGACACTTTACCTCCCTTTAAACATTATCGGGGTAGTAATAATTAGTCGGCCAGGAACAGACAATCAAACACCAGGGAAAACATGACCAGCTTTGCTTTGTGGCTGCTAATGAAGGAAAATCAGAAAGGTCCATGATGTTGAGGATGGTACCCATTATAATAATGTGCTAATTTCAAAGATCCAATATTATTGGGTAATACAGATGTTAATATATATATATATCGTCTGTGAAATTCAAAAACCTTGTATCTCAATTTGGGTAGTTTCGAGAAAAATTGATTTAAAAATTAAAAAAATTAACCGCGTTGACCACAAAAGGTCATTGCGAGACATTGCGAGTTTACTCCAGCATTTTGTTAAAATTACTTTTAATATTTTTTTTAGACTTGAAAAGAACAAAGATATGAGGTTTTTGTCCTTAACTAGACCTGAATTTGGGACTTACGAGATTTTCACAACCTCATTTACCCCAGATAGAAAGTCGTTAGAGAGATACAAGCTTTTGGTGGAAGGTGGCGGGAAAAAATAGAAAGCTGACTATGTATAGACCCCCCCTCCCCCCCAAATCGAGATTCGAGGTTTTTGAATTTCACTGACGATATATATAAAAAAAGAAAATGCGCTGTCTTATGGGTCAGCATGGTTAGCTATCTGGGCTGCTAGGAAGAAAGGGGACTCCACACTTTCCTGGGAGAATGGTTATATGGCTTGTCATTTTGACTGCTGGGAGCTACAAGGGTTCAAGGAATACAATTTCTGCATGTTATTGAAGATTACTGTAGTCCAGACTTGTCGTACCCTGGCTAAAAGACTCCAGGGATCATCCCAACAGTAGAAGCACTTGACTTGAACACTAGTGTACACATGCACCAGCTAGGGATGAGAACATTACGTGTATGACCGTTTTTGATTACCCCGCGGAGGATTTTGGAGATTGATGATGTTATGCTAGGAACCTGTCATGGCTAAAGACAAGCCACGTATAAGTATGCAGAGCATAACAACATTTTGATGTAGCCTTGGTGTTCTAGCCTATGTCAACTGGTCTGACAACCTTCATTTGAATCCTGCCATTTTAAAAACAAAAAAACAAGTCATTTTAAGTCTTCTAGCGTCATGTATTATTTGTTGATGTTCTTGGTTGTCTGTTGCATCTCAACCAACAAGAGGGGAGTCACTATTTGTTGATGTTCTTGGTTGTCTTGTTGCATCTCAACCAACAAGAGGGGAGTCGACTGGAGCCGTGGTACCCTTTTGTTGATGTTCTTGGTTGTCTGTTGCATCTCAACCAACGAAAGAAAAATAGGGGAGTCACTATTTTTACACTGATGTTCTTGTCGGCTGTTGTCTGTTGCATCTCACCCCTCTCCAACAAGAGTCAGGGAGTCACTATTTGTTGAGCTGTTCTTGGTTGTCTGTTGCATCTCAACCAACAAGAGGGGAGTCACTATTTGACCCTTGATGTTCTTGGTTGTCTGTTGCATCTCAACCAAAACAAGAGGGGAGTCCAACTATATTGTTGATGTTCTTGGTTGTCTCAGTTGCATCTCAACCAACAAGAGGGGAGTCACTAGCTTTGACTCTTGATGTTCCTGGTTGTCTGTTGCATCTCAACCAACAAGAGGGGAGTCACTATTTGTTGATGTTCTTGGTTGTCTGTTGCATCTCAACCAACAAGAGGGGAGTCACTATTTGTTGATGTTCCTGGTTGTCTGTTGCATCTCAACTTCAAGAGGGGAGTCACTATTTGTTGATGTTCATTCTTGGTTGTCTGATTGCATCTCAACCAACAAGAGGGGAGTCACTATATTGTTGATGTTCTTGTCAGTTGTCTGTTGCATCTCTGTCTATAGAACCAACAAGAGGGGAGTCTAAACTATTTTGTAATTCACTCTTGATGTTCTTGGTTGTCTGTTGCATCTCAACCAACAAGAGGGGTAGTATTTCCACTATGTCATTCTTTTTCTCGAGTGTGCATGCGTTGCTTTAATTCTCTGGAGTACACGAAAAAACCACCGAAACTGACATAAGTCCTCTGAAAATAGACAAACACATGGCAGGACTCTATTCTCACACACACACTTGGACTGCAGTCAGCTTTGTTGTGAATGTCTTTGCATTTGGTGTGGAGTGGGGTGAAGTGATGTAACTAGGCGAATACATTCGTCCATGGTGCTAGAATTAAAGAACAACCTGTTGTCTAAAACGATCCTACCGATAAAAATGTATGAACAACAAATTATACATTTTGAAATATCTATTCCAAGGAAATTCATAGGACTCGATGAATCGTTTTTTTGGTGATAACCCTTCATTCGTTGTTTATTTGATTCTTCAAGATCCTGTTGTGACTTCTTTTGTGTGTGTGTGCGGAGGAATTAAAAGAGCAGTTCACAAGGACATTGTGCAAACATTGCTGGTGTTGGAAGGAAGGTTTGCAAATAGGATTTTGACATTCCGATGGCATCTAGGTCTTTACTAGCAAACCTGTTCGCTACATTTCACACACACACACACACACACTCTCATTCCGTTAGGTTATAGTCCATGGGAAGTTAGCTGTGTCAGCCAGTCCACCCCGTGAGATACTACCCAGTCTATGAGCTTTACTACTACAGCATACTCCTCTTCGGAGGATTTTGAAGACTGATGATGTTATGCTAGGAGCTTGTCATGGGTAAAGACAATCCCTGCATAACTATGCAGAGCATAACAACATTCTGATGTAGCCTTGGTGTTCTAGCCTATGTCAATTGGTCTGACATAACTTTAAGCCAAGGCGAAGTTAATAAAATACTAGCCCGTGCTATGAAGGTTCCGTTACTGTAGAAAATGATTTATTGTACATCTCTCACTTTGCTTACTATTGGCCCGACGTTAGACTTATCAACACTGCGTTACCATGGGGAAAAGAGTGACAACGAACAACGTGCGTGTTCACCTTAACAGGTCGATGTTGTCAACACACACAAAAGGCAAAGCCTTCAAGGCTCAGTCGAACAGGAACATGTGGGACAACAAAGATTGAGGGGGTCACGTGTATAAAGTACAAGACTGCCAATAAAATTATAAGTACAAATGAAACTATCGTTAATGGATACAACTATTAAAAAAAGAAAGAAAAAGTGCCCGTGCCGAGAATCGGACCTAGAACCATTGGCATGACAGACAGACACTCTACCAGTGAGCTATCGAGGCTTTCAGTGTTTTCATGCTGCCTATTGAATACTCTCTAACCCACTAATCTAAAATGTTATCTGTTTACAGTGTTGTTTTAAGTATTTAATTATTCAAATCATTATTTTTTGAAAGCTTGCATAGACATTTATATGTGTGCAAAGTTTGAACAATGAATGCCTTCTGTTTCCCGATAAAATGCCAACGTTAATGTTTGGAGATTAGACCATGGACGCAAGACACACAACCGAACAACTATCATACTAATAGTAATATAGACTCGCTTCCAAAAAACACCCAATGTCCTCGGCTGAAGAACCCCCCCCCCCCCCCCCCCCCCACACACACACACACACACCACCACTGGCCTCTTCCCCCTCCCTCCACGAAGTTTGGTTATTTTTTCCGCTTAATGTACACTGTTTAACTCTCTCTCTCTCTCTCACTCTCTCTCTCTCTCTCTCTTTCACACACACACATTCGCGCGCACGCACAATACGTCTTTCCCCCTCACTGTTTCTAATTAGTCATTTAGGCTATCTCTGCTTGCGTCACTTTGCTGACGACACATTTCAAGGGACGTAATTATTGTTGACTTAAAAAACGCGCAAAAATGGTGCCACGCTTTCTTATGACGTATTGAAGAATTTTATTGTCATTAACTTTCTGCAAACTGCGCAAGCACGCAAACAAGCCTAGCCAGTGTTCATCTGCCATTTGGTTTATTTCTAGTTCATTTGTTTCTGCTTTTCTAAGAAAATGAGTGACATGTGTGATTTGAACAACAGAACGACAAGAATTCGCTTATCTTTCGACTCCAAGGTTGGATTCCCATCCAAACTTTTCGACGTGGTGAACGATGGATATTTGATCAAATGGAACTCAAACGGGACTGGCATTCTTGTGGACGAGAACGAATTTGAAGAGAAAGTCATGAAATGCTACCCTGGGTTTGTCCAAATCCGATCTTTCCTCAATTTCAGACGACTGTTTAGAGCGTACAGTTTTGGCTGGCAGATTTTGGAAGAAACTGACTCGGTGTTTCAATTCAATCACCCAGGTTTCATCAAAGACCGACCTGATTTGTTGTACAGAGTTGCCAGCAAACGAAAATGTGATCACGGCTTCGGTTTCAGTTCAGGCCCGCGTAGATTTAGATCTAGACAGAATCGCTATGATGCTGATGAAGATTATGCAAACATTTCGACCCCGCAAGCAAGACGGCGGTTCAGGAGATTCGGCAAAAAAAGCACGCAAATTTGTGCGAATGGGGCTCGTCAGGGTAAGGATAGCGATGAAGAACCTATCACGAAATTAAACCTTCCTGCCCTTACAAGCTCCAGCTCTGGAAGCTCTCAAAGCACCTCGTTTTGCGAACATCGCGGAATCATCAACGATTTTGCAGAAGAGGCAGCTTCCGACTTCGAATATTACCAACTCTACCCATCTACTCACGTTTTCAATTCGACCGACGGACGTACCTCTCCTCGCCCTTCCCAGCAAGATCTACTCAACGTGTTGGCTCTGTTCGCCCAAAACGAACTGAACGAAGAAGAAAATCTGCAACTGTTAGCCAAGATCGCAGCAGACGAACGATTTGCCAACAGTGTTGCAAGGGAGAGCATTTCGTCTCAGTCCGTGCCCTCGGTCACGACAGCGGAAGAGTTTGTTCCCTTGGTTCAGTGTGCCAACGTTCCGAGCGGCGAAATGATGATGTCCACAGTGCTTCTCATGCCAGAAGACTTTTAAAGTGTCACTTTGGTCTAGATGTTTTGCACACAGTAAAAACGAAGGTGGAAAGGGATTGGGGGGAGGAGAAAGGATTGTAGCTTATCAAATGACGATTCAATTCTGACAACAAAAAATGTGTGCTTCATCTTGTGAACAGCGAAAACAATCGAGATAATGACGTTTCGGCTACAGTGAAGCCAATACGTTTTGTATTGTGTTTTATCTAGGTTAAGGCGTGCGTGCGCGTGCGTGTGTGTGTGTGTTTCGAGAAAGTATCTCTCTCTCTCTCTCTCTCTCTCTCTCTCTCTCTCTCTCTCTCTCTCTCTCTCTCTCTCTCTCTCTCTCTCTCTCTCTCTCTCTCTCTCTCAAGCCTCTCTCTCTCTCTCTCTCTCTCTCTCTCTCTCTCTCTCTCTCTCTCTCTCTCTCTCTCTCTCTCTCTCTCTCTCTCTCTGTCTCCCACCCTTACCCAATCTCACTGAGTCTCGCTAATTAATGCCACCTTAGTATGTTTGTTCAATATCTCTAGTAACACTTTCTGTAACAAACTATACAATATTATAACATCGGACCCACACACAAAGGCGTTATCTATTGCAGCAAGTTAGTATTGTTGAACTTTAGTTTCTGTTGTTGCTAATGGTGATGTCTTATGAAAACAGTGTTGTTTGTTTGTTAAATCAGTTTTCTTCTGTAAGCTTAATTCGTGAATTAAAAACACAATTGTTGACTATACATTTTCTGTGTGTGTCTGTGATTCACCCCACATCATCCTTTTCTCTCAAACCTCTTCCTCTCTTCACTCTATAATGGTATTCATTGCTCTCTGTCTCTCCTGTGACTCTCTCTCTCTCTCTCTCTCTCTCTCTCTCTCTCTCTCTCTCTCTCTCTCTCTCTCTCTCTCTCTCTCTCTCTCTCTCTCTCACACACACACACACACGCGCGCGCGCGCGCGCACACACTAATAAATAACCAGCTATGGAGGCAACCGAGCTATACATTTTATGAAAAGACAAACGAATCAGCTACCTCCCCCTCTTTCCGTTTCCCTCTCAAGAAAAGGAACATGTGTTTAGGCCTGGCCACACTGTATACGATTTGACCCCAATACGATTGTGACGATGTCTGTGAGTCATGATTCACGTAAAATACTCCCGTCAAATTTGCCCATGAGACGAATGCTAGACATTAACGCTCGTCTCATGGGCAAAATGAGACTGAAATTTGCTTCATTTCTAACTACTATTTTCGTTCACTACACTCACGTAGACCGCAATACTGCCGAGCCCGGTTCCGGTTCCGGTGCAACTATTTGCCAAGCCGTTTTACGTTGCCGAGTCTATCGCAAAAATTTCTGAATAAAAGTGCATATATGCCTAACCTATGCTTTTCTGAACGTGGATTGAATATACTATCCTTTGAGAACACTCTCACATGCATTCGAACATACTGCGAAAAGCGTATGGATAGAAAAAGTGAAACTCTTAGAATAACCCTATGACGGATATTTCCGTGACGGGGCAGTTTATAGGTTACCGGAAGTTGACGGAAATATCCGTGACGGGGCAGTGAATAGGTTAAGAGATTCGTGCACAGGAGACTACAAATAGGGCCTACAGTGAACATAGCAAGTAGTTTCATAAGATTTATGTAGACAGTAGAATTTCACGTCAATCATGCCTCACAAATGTCAAAATCGGATCGTAGTGAATCGAATCGTGTGCAGTGTAGCCGGCCCTTTGGTGTAACGCAATACTCACAATCTTTCTTTTTATTTTCTTCTTTTTTAATTTTTATTAAATCCAAATCCTTTCAGAACTTTTATAGCAATAAATTATAGTAAATCAAGAAATGAATAATGAATGCTAAAAGCGAGCTAGATGATGTCCAACATCTTTATGGTAGTGATCTTTGGATACCATAACCCTCCGCTGAATTTCAGTAACATTTATACATTATTTTCTTTGCGTAGTTTTGTCCACGGACAAAGAGGAAATCATCAGATGAAGTTAGAAAGCACGGTTAAATTATATAAAAAAAAGAAGAAATAGCAGAAGAAGAAGGAGGAAGCATTCAAACAAATCGAGTCGCATCAAAAGGAAATAAATTCGAAGTTGAGGTTAAGCTTGACAATGTCTGCATCGGTATTTTACGTTTGTAAGTAATCGATTAATATTGTTACTATGAAACATAATGGATAAGGCCTCGTACACACTTCATGCGGAAATCCCATGCGTAATCCGTAAATAAGTGGAAGAAAGAAGGGTAAAAATTTACGGATTAGGGAAAATTCGGGCACGTGCGCAAATCTTTCCCCTTCTTTATATTTACGGGTTTCTGCACGGAATTTCCGTATGTATGACGTACCCTGACACTTTCTTCATGCAAACACAGCTACACAGACGGACGGATAGGCCTACACAGAAACACACACGGGCACACAGTTATTAGAAAAGGTAAGATGCCGAAATAGGCAAAACCTTATTGATAAATTTAAAGTCATAGCTTCGATTTGTACCTTGTGGCGGTACCATAGCCGATGAGGTTTAACCGAGGTGTGGTTACCGCTACACCTATCTGTATTATTTCATGAAAAAATCGGGACTTCTTACTGCGCTTTTTGCACTGCCTCCGGGCATTGCCTCCAGCCGATTGTTTCCCACCATCTTTGTATCTACAAATGTCCCATATGGGACTTTCTGTTCCAGACCGGAGAGGACGTTAAACACCATTTTTCATTTCGATAAATTTAAAGTCTGTTCCAGACCGAGAGGACGTAAAACACCATTTTTCATTTCGATAAATTTAAAGACCCACCAGATCAGTTGTCAAAATCACGGGTTTCACGTGTTTTTCCCTCTCATAGCTCGAAAGAACTCTTACTTTCTTGATTCCCATACAAATGCCCCCAAATTCAAAACGAAACATCATTTTAAAGAGCAGCCTCAATTTGAAGTTGGGGGAATTTGTATGTGGGTCACAGATACCCCCCAAAACCAAGGGACTTAATCGTCGTGAGTCAGTGTATCTTTAATAAAATCTATACCCTCTTTTCTTGTCACAAATGTTTACAATAGTTGAACACAAGTCAAAATCACTTTTAGCTATAGCTGAACATCGCGTTTTAAACGACTGACGGTTTTTGTGTGTTCTTTTTTGTTTTGTTTTAATAAACTTACTGAACTCAACTCTCGATTGCAACTGAAGAGGCCATGAAGCTAACCAACCAACACGAGCATTTCATTCTTGACTTGCCTCTACTCAGAAGGAAACAGTAGCCTTAGCAGTTCGATCCGCTGTGTGTCTAGAGATTCACTGCACATCGTCACTTCTATCAAGCTTCAGTAGACCAGCTTTGGGTTACTCTTGGAATTTGTCAGAAGCATAATATTATTTTTTACAGCAATTGCAGGAAATTGTCTTCCTCTTCAGTCCCTTCCGTTCTGAGACGTAAGTGTTTTGATAACAACAGTGGGCATTATTTACCTTTTATCTTTAGGGGCCATAGGTCAAAGTAATGGTAAATGAAGGGCAGGAGCTGTGCCGGTCGGGGTTTGTCCCCGGTGAGCGCTACGCTAGCCGGATTGGTCCAGCCCGGACACTGCGACAAGGCCTATTGGTCAACTCTTAAAAGCTGTCAACACCACCAGACAGTAAAACAAAGACATGTTTCTTTATTTTTTTTAAAAGAAGATATTTCATATTTCAATTATCAGTGCGCTCTCCCAGTTCCGTTGAGTACATAGCCTTTATAGGCTCCTTTGACGTATAGTACCAGATCCAGATCCAGATCCAAAGATCTTCTAAAGAAGGATTATTACAGTAAATAGGATAAGTCTGCTAGGGCTCAGGCCCATCTTGGGCCTGTTTTGGGCCTCGGTCCTAAGTATATAAGTTACTGTTATGGCCCAAGTAGAGAGAGTGTTAGCGTAACATGTAGGCCTAGAGGAAACCAGGTGGCAGAGTGGTTAAGACGTTCACCTGCCAGTTCAAAACTGCGTGTAGTGAGCCGGGTTCGAATCCCGGCCTCGCCCTTTCTAGTTCGACAGGAAAATATGAACCGAGTCCTTCGGATGGGGACTTAAAGCTAGTCTGACCCGTGCGCTTTTAAAGATCCCACGGCAGTTAAAAGTGGGTAAGAGCCCCGCTGCCCCCCAAGTTTGCCCCCCCCCCTCTCCTCACCCTGTCCCCCCACCACTAATAAAAAGGTAGGTGCTGCGCTTGCGGCGACGCTCTCTCCGGGGGAGAGAAGTGCTACATCTTAAGCATCCGTACCCGGTCAACCCACTTCGACACCCTAAATCTAGAGATCCTGCAGCAACCCATACCTTGGTGTAACTCTGACGGATGACCTCAAATGGTCAAAGCATATTGACAATTTGGTCAAGAAAGCGAGCTCGACGTTAAGGTTTCTCCACCGAAATCTACGCTTCTGTCCATCTGAATGCAGACGAACAGCCTACATTGCACTTGTGCGTTCAACGCTTGAATGCAGTGCCAGTGTATGGGACCCATATCTGCGGAAAGATGTAGACAGACTAGAGAACATCCAAAGGCGAGCGGCAAGGTTTATCACACAGAATTACTCGGACCGGGCCCCAGGATGCATAGGTAGAATGCTTGAGGAACAAAACCTCCCACCACTAGAGACAAGGCGGAAAGACCAACGCCTCACTATGTTCTTCAAGATAGTGCAAGAAGAGGTACCTGCTATACCAGCTGAGCAGAACCTAACACCTGTGGCCAAAACAAAACGAAAGATCACTCCACGGCAAGAAGTAGACCAACATACAGCAAACATTGTATTGAATATGGCCAGAAACAACAAGAAATGTTTTGTAGTGGAAAGAACCAATACCACCATCTACAGAAACTCTTTTTTTTCTTCCACGAATAACCATGGAGTGGAACAGACTGCCCGACGAAATTATCAGCTTGCCATCAGCTGGGCAGTTCAGGAAGGCTGTGTCAGATGCCTGGCACAGCCCTCACACCAACTAAAGACCCCCCCCCCCCCTCCTTTCCCCCTCCCCCTCCCCCCTCCCTCCCCCTCCCCCTCCTTCCCCCTCCCCCTCCCTTCCCCCTCCCCCTCCCTTCCCCTCCCCCCCCCTCCCTTCCCCCTCCCCCTCCCTTCCCCTCTCCCCCCTCCCTCCCCCCCTACATCCTCCCTCCCCCCTACACCCTCCCTCCCCCCCTACACCCTCCCTCCTGCATGGCGCAGTATCATGCTAAGGGGCCGATCAGTGGGACCTGGCTGGCTGGGCCATACTAGTTTGTTTTTTGTTTTTAAACTGGAATTGCTCTCCCCAAGTTCCCTCCCCCGGTGTTTATATCCAAAGTTGGATTCCTGACGGGATAATAAAGCAAGAAGATCAAGAAGAGAGCAGCCCGAATTTCACAGAGATAGGCCTGTCTCTGTGATTAGAATATACCAAATACCAAATATTCACGTAAATGAGACGGACTCGAGCGTCGTGCATGACTTACTTCTCCTTATATCTTGCATCTCATTAAAATTTACTCAACCCCTCCCCCACCCATTTCAAGCCTACAAAATACTCAGCCAAGTTCATCTTTTCATATCTTTTATATCATCTTAAAACAACAAATGATTATCTAATATTTAATACCTATCTGAACTTATAAAATACCCAACCAAATTACTCTCTTCATATCCTTTCAATATCATTGTAAACAACAAACGCTTTTCTATTATTTAATATAGGCCTACTTCTCAAATCCTATCTCATCCCGTGCTGCTCATCTTCATCTTTGAAACCCTGTATATGTGAATAATTGTCGATAAACGGCAGGTGGACATTACTGGAACAAGTAGAAGAAGACTAGTTGATGAAAATAAAATGTAAATAAGGGATTTTGTTTAAGATATTTTCGTCAATTGATAATTTCCCCTTTGTAAGTGTTGAAATCGCCTAGGTTTGTAAAGAAATGAAAGATTTCCAAATATGTCCCCTTAACATGACCATGATGACCATGGTGGTTGTTTGACTTCGGGTTAGGACTTATGGTTGCTGTTCTTAAGCGAACGTTGGTAACCTTTACCCAAGCAACACATTATTTAAGTGTGCTTATCATATCGTAATTAATAATTTGGTGGACATTCTGCTTTTCAACCATTGTTTATAGATCTATGATTTTCAGGGTCATACTTCAAATTGCTTGCGTTATAAAATCGGATCCTTATTAATCAGTCATAAGTAACACAGTCATGGTTTGCAGGGTTTTAATATAATATTTCATTGTTTGAACCTTCTTTGCAGAATGCGACATCCGAAATCTTTCTCCAAGAAAAGGACAAAGGCTACCACCAAAGCTCTGGACAAAGAAGCCACAGAACAGCGTGCAGACCAAGCCATAATGCACTATGCAGATCAATCCATGATGAACACTACAGGCCAAACCATGAAACAGACTATGGACAACACTACGAAGCAATGTACTCACAATTCACTGAAGCAATGCACAGGCCACGCCACAAAGAAATATTGTAGCCATGCAATTAAGCAATCTGTAGATGAAGCCACGAAGAACCCTGCAAGCCAAATCGTGAAGCAATTCTCGGAGCACAGAACCACAAAGCACCATTGTAGCCAAGCCATGAAGCGGTCTGTAAATGAAGCCATGAAGCAACTGTCTGACCACAAAGCCACAAAGCAACATTGTAGCCAAGCCACGAAGCGGTCCGTAAATGAAGCCATGAAGCAACTTTCGGACCACAAAGCCATAAAGCACCATTGTAGCCAAGCCACGAAGCAGTCTGTAAATGAAGCCATGAAGCAACTTTCGGACCACAAAGCCACAAAGCAACATTGCAGCCAAGCCACGAAGCGGTCTGTAAATGAAGCCATGAAGCAACTTTCGGACCACAAAGCCACAAAGCAACATTGTAGCCAAGCTACGAAGCAGCCTGTTAACCAGTCCACCACAAAAGAAGTGGTCCTGTACCGAGGGTGGTGTGGGTTCGGGTTCACCATTTCCAGCCAGAGGCCTTGTGTGCTGAGCTGCATCCTCCCTGACAGTCCTGCCCACCTAGCCGGTCTGGCGGCAGGGCACGCCCTTGTAGGGGTCAACGGGGTCAAAGTCACTGACCTTCCTCACGACGACGTGGTCAGCTTGATTGGTCATTCCTCCGAAAGGCTGCAGCTTCAGGTCGCCCGCGTTGATCGTTACGAGGAAGATGCCGTGATTCAGTGCAGAAGTAAAAGCCATTCACAGCTTTCTCGTAAAAATAAGGGAAAGTTTGTTTCTGAAGAAACTATTTCTAAAGGACATTGCTTTTCGAAAGGGAGCTATGCTTCTCAAGAGAACCGTGCTTCTAAGAGCAAGAATTGTTCACGTCCTCCAACTCGCAGACCTTTAGGTAAAAGTACATCGTATTCCTGTGTGAAAGAAGAGAGATCGCACAGTGTGTCCGTGAAATGTACCGTTCAACTACTAGCAAAGAAGCAGATGGATTCTTCCCACAACATTTCTGATATGTCCTTCAGGAGGGAGCTGACTGGCCAGAGATTTTCTGCGAATCTCCAGGAGGAAGAAGAATGGATGGACATGAGCAGAGAAGTGGAAGGTAGCAGCTTTTCTCAGCCCTCCAATTACAGACTGAATTTGACAACCCCTTCTTTCCACCCTACTGCACAGATGCCTTTTACCAAAGTGTCATCTGACGTTTATCAAAATCTGCCAACTCAGCTGGACAATTTTGATGAATCTGCGGAGTGTCTAGAGAGAATAGCTAACGTTGATCTTGACACCCACAGAAAATCAGACTTTAAAAGATCAAGTAGTCTTACTCCCTCCCTCCCAGTGAATAAGCAAACTTGTGGTTTGTCAAACACCTATGCAGCTGCAGCCAATGCCAGAGCTATTGTTGGGTACATCGGCTCCATGCAGATTCCGCACGGCAGCCAGAGCAGACTCTCCCAGCTCAACAGCTGTGTCAGGAAGCTACGGAAAAAGCAGACATTCCACACCCAGGTGTTGATGACAATTGGTGCTAGTGGTGTCAGACTGACCAGCATCAGTGGAGAAACTGTGGCCTTTTATCCTTCAAACGAAGTCATCTTCACAGCAGTGTGTCCTGACTACTGTAACTTCTTTGGCATCACGACCATCTCTGCCATTGCCTCAGACTTGCAGAAAGAAGAAAGGGATGTCTCGTGCAGTCCTCGTGTCACGTGTCACGTGTTCATGGTTGACCCGTTCTTGGCGTGTCACGGTCGTCACGTGCATCGTGCCCAGGCTTTCCGGCTGCCCTGCAATCCTCAGCATGGTTGCACTGCGCACTGTGAACTGTTCCCTCCACTGCCTGACCCTATAGTGAACACTGTGGCCAGTCTGTGTCAGCACAGCACACACGGACAGGTCCACCCAATCGATGCCTCGAACATTCCACGAAATGAAGATCGTTACCATGGATACAAACAGGTTTATGGTGTTGTTGAATCTTCAAACCAACAAGCGTGCGTAGCTGAATACCAGGCAAATATGAACTCTTCTAAACAGTCAGAATGTGTGCATGGTTCACACACACTGCTCAACAGTCGAACAACTGATGCGTCTTCGATTCAGCCACTGGATGTAGACTTATATCACAGTTCACCAGTTACATGCACTGACCCTTCAAACCAACCACTATGCAAAGAAGAGTTTCACAAAGACAGGCAGCCAAATCTTGTTGTGGATTCTTCCAGCCAAGTCTTGATCGATGATTACTTTAATACATCATCTGAGTGCCAAACAAACCTTGACTTTTCTAGCTCACGATTGTTTGGAGATTCTATTCACAAAAAGGCTCGGTTCAATGCGGAGTCTACAGGTCATGGAGTGCAGCAGAACAGCCGCAGTGGAAACGATGGATGTAGCAGGGACCTTGATGACACGTGTGGTCAAATCCAGCAACCTTCAGATACCAACATGCAGACTGCAGTAAAAGACGAAACATGTGGTGATCCGTGTGAAGCTTTCTCCAAAAGACTACAATCATCGACAAGAAGTTGGCGACATGAGAACACCAGACGCCTTTGTGAAACATGGAATAGTGCAAACCCCAACGTTCCAAATTCAGTGTCTTCAATCAATCTGTTTGACAACGCGAGCAAACCGGAATACCAGCAACATTCATCACATGCATTACAACATATACCTTCCTGGAGTTCTCAGGAATGTGTTCCATGTGACTCATCTAAGGAATGTCCATCAACTTCAGAATCGTCTTCAGAATGCACCGCTCCAGCATCCATCAACACAAATGTTCCATCTGACACATCGGCATTTCTTGACTCGGTAATCCAAACATCAAACCCTCAAGATCCTCTCAGCAGTGTCACAGACCCTACACAAAGCTCCAGCCAGACATTAGGGTTAGGGAGGTTCTGGTCTTCTTGTCCTTTGGAGAGTAACCATGTTCTCAGTAGCTGTCTTGAAGAGACCACTGACAGTTTGTCTTCCACTGAACAATCTCATGCAACTGTTATTACAGTTTGTGAGAAGACGATGATAGGTCAGTATGGGAACACTGTCGGAGTCTCACCCAAAACAGAACTTGATGAAACGAAGTACAATGTCAACCATGCTGACATTTTGTGTGAGAAAGATGTCACGTTCTGTCAAGAGGACCCAAAATGTAACTCACATCACGAACTTTCCACCTCCTTGCACCCCTCTCCTCTCACAATGGACCCAACCTCAGGCAACCGATGCCCACAGTCCAGCGTACAATGGACAGTGGAAAAGAGTGACCCCAGGGAGCACAGAGGTCAGAATTCAGCCCAGAAAGCGGTCACGCCAGGTCACGGTGTAGGTCACCCACAAGGTGAAGGAGAAGTGTCGAAAACTGACCTTTTTGACGTCACTTTATATGGTCAGGACATTCAGCATCCTGTTTTAGCTGCAGACGCTTCTGAGGAAATGCAGGTTTGTAATTTCATCTTTCCTGACACATTTCTGACCTTAAATTGCTTCTGCTTTTAAAGAATATTTCCCTCATTCCCTAATTCGTTGAACTAATGCTTTAGCGACACATTGTTTCTTGAAATATACAGTGGTAATCTTTATTTTATTTTATTGCGTAATAATAACTGAACACGATTTTTATTTGGAAGAACATTTGAATGAATTAATCTTTAATTTACTGTCTTTTCATGTCATCTGTGATATTTGACAAAACAAACGAATAAACACAAACCAATAATAAAAATAACAAATTAATTAACACATAAAGCACAAATCCAACAAGTTTAGACATCTCCAGTGAATGTCCAATAATAGCTGTAGATGGCATAACTTTTGCAATCAAAGTAATATTATTAGTTTCTATTCTTGTGTGTTCCAGTCACCAGTGTCACTCAAAAGCCTGATGCCGACAGAAAATCCATCGTCTGTTGTCCCTAGCAACCAGACAGAGATGGACAATGGCATGATAGAAGAAAGGGAAGAAAAAGAAGAGGAGGG
The DNA here is from genome assembly GCA_017654935.2 of Phymorhynchus buccinoides. Taxonomy (NCBI): domain Eukaryota; kingdom Metazoa; phylum Mollusca; class Gastropoda; order Neogastropoda; family Raphitomidae; genus Phymorhynchus; species Phymorhynchus buccinoides. The sequence goes on from CM065686.1 coordinate 3,109,143, forward strand.
AGAAGAGGGGAGAGTAGTGGGATGGGGGAGCAGCTTCCCTCGTCTGCTGACTGATTCTAGGGGACTTCGTCTGTTCACTGTGAGTTTGTTCTCTGTTTCTGTTCGTCTGTATTGCTGTCTGTATGTTTGTCACTACCTCTGTGCTTGTTTTGTTCCTTTCTCTCTCTCTCTGTATCTATCTGTGACTACCTCTGTGCTTGTTTTGTTCCTTTCTTTCTCTCTCTGTATCTATCTGTGACTACCTCTGTGCTTGTTTTGTTCCTTTCTCTCTCTCTCTGTATCTATCTGTGACTACCTCTGTGCTTGTTCTGTTCCTTTCTCTCTCTCTCTGTATCTATCTGTGACTACCTCTGTGCTTGTTTTGTTCCTTTCTCTCTCTCTCTGTATCTATCTGTGACTACCTCTGTGCTTGTTTTGTTCCTTTCTGTCTCTCTCTCTCTGTATCTATCTGTGACTACCTCTGTGCTTGTTTTGTTCCTTTCTCTCTCTCTCTGTATCTATCTGTGACTACCTCTGTGCTTGTTTTGTTCCTTTCTCTCTCTCTCTGTATCTATCTGTGACTACCTCTGTGCTTGTTTTGTTCCTTTCTCTCTCTCTCTGTATCTATCTGTGACTACCTCTGTGCTTGTTTTGTTCCTTTCTCTCTCTCTCTCTGTATCTATCTGTGACTACCTCTGTGCTTGTTTTGTTCCTTTCTCTCTCTCTCTCTGTATCTATCTGTGACTACCTCTGTGCTTGTTCTGTTCCTTTCTCTCTCTCTCTCTGTATCTATCTGTGACTACCTCTGTGCTTGTTTTGTTCCTTTCTCTCTCTCTCTGTATCTATCTATGTGTGTGTTTCTGATTCTGTCTGTTTCTTTGTTTCTTTTGTTTTTTTTGTTGAATATGCCTATTTCTGTAACACACTCTCTCTCTCTCTCGTTGCCTTTTTTGTCGTTTTGCGTGTTTCTGTATGTCTTAGTGCGTCTATGTGTGCCCCTCCCTCTATCTCTGTCCATATCCCCTTATTTGGATGTTACGTGATTTCATTTAGTTTGATTGATTAAAAAAACCCAGTTTTATGTGATTGAATTTACGTTGTTGTGGTTCAGTGCGGTTTAAAAGGGTTTCTTTTGTTGTGGTTTAAAGTTGGGTAAAATTCATGAGACTGATTTGATTTTGTTTGAATTGAATTTGATTTGTCAGGAGTTCTTGAGGAGCCAACACAGTGAGGAGAATGTGGTGTTCTGGAGAAGTGTGGAGGACTATAGACATCTGAAGGACCTGCATAGTGTGAGTGGTTATCTCCTTCTTCTTCACCTCGTCCTAATCATCACCATCATCACCATCATGATGATCATCATCATCATCTTGTCATCATCATCATCATCAATCATCATCTGTCATCATGATCATGATCATCATCATCATCATCATCATCATCATCATGATCATCATCATCATCATCATCATCATCATCATCATCATCCATCATCATGATCATCATGTCATCATCATTCATCATCATCATCATCATCATCATCATCACACTCACCATCATCATCATCATGATCATCATGTTTCATCACCATCATCATCATCATCATCACCATCATCATCATCCATCATCATCATGTCATCACCATCATCATCGTTATCATCATCATCATGATCATCATCATCATCATCATCATCATGATCATCATCATCATTCATCATGATCATCATCATCATCATCAATCATCATCATCAGCCATCATCATCATCATCATGTGGTGTTCTGGATCATCATCATCACCATCATCAATCACCATCATCATCATCATCACCATCATCAATCATCATCATCATCATCATCATCAATCATCATCATCATCATCATCATCATCATCATCATCATCATCATCATCATCATCATCATCATCATCATCATCATCATCATCATCATCATCATCATCATCATCATCATCATCATCATCATCATCATCATCATGATCATCATCATCATCATCATCACCATCATCATCATCATCATCATCATCATCATCATCATCATCATCATCACCATCATCATCATCATCATCATCATCATCATCATCATCAATCACCATCATCATAAATATCTTCTTTTTCTTCTTCTTCTCCTCCTCCTCCTCCTCCTCCTCCCTCCTCCTCCTCTTCCTCCTTTTTCTTTGCTCCTTCTCTGCTTTTTCTTCTTCTCCTCCTCCTCCCCCCCTCCTCCTCTTCCTCATCTTCCTCCTTTTTTTTCTTTGCTCCTCTGCTTTTTTCTTCTTCTTCTTCTCCTCCTCCCCCCTCCTCCTCTTCCTCCTTTTTCTTTGCTCCTTCTCTGCTTTTTTTTCTTCTTCTTCCTTCTCCTCCTCCCCCCCTCCTCCTCTTCCTCCTCTTCCTCCTTTTTCTTTGCTCCTTCTCTGCTTATTCTTCTTTTTCTTCTTCCTCACCAACTTAATGTCAGGGTGAAAAGTGGAGAATCTTAAATGTCTGAATCGCCCATATATTGAGAATGATGATGACTAGGACGACGAGAACGACGACGACGACGACGCCGTCGATGACGATGAAGGCGTTGAATCTATCAGATGTGTTTAAGCACACACTTTCAGACTCATATCTTAAATTAAGCTTGTCCCAGATAACTGTTGATAGCTAAGATGAAGCCGTTCATTGCCCAGTGTTCTTTCTTTTCACACTCACAAGTAGCCTACTCTATCCTCCCATTGGTTGTAGTTAGGGTTAGGAAAAGACCTTACAAACGCTGTACTACACCAAAACAAGGGATAGAACACCTCGGATTGGGTTATGGTGGGGGCTACTGCTTAAAACAGTTTTAAGATGAAATAACTTGAATCGGTGATGTGTAGTGATAGTGTGTGTGTGTGTGTGTGTGTGTGTGTGTGTGTGTGTGTGTGTGTGTGTGTGTGTGTGTGTGTGTGTGTGTGTGTGTGTGTGTGTGTGTGTGTGTGTGTGTGTGTGTGTGTGTGTGTGTGTGTGTGTGTGTGTGTGTGTGTGTGTGTGTGTGTGTGTGTGTGTGTGTGTGTGTGTGTGTGTGTGTGTGTGTGTGTGTGTGTGTGTGTGTGTGTGTGTGTGTGTGTAAGTGCGTGCATGCGCACACGTTTGTGTATGTGTGTGTCTGTGCGTACTCGTGTGCTCATGTATGCGTACATATGTGTGTGTGTGTGTGTGTGTGTGTGTGTGTGTGTGTGTGTGTGTATGCGTGTACGTACGTGCGCGTGCTCGCGTGCATGCATACATGCGTATGTGTGCGCGTGTCTCTCTTAGAGAAAAGCTGCAGCTGTGGCCATCTATCAGAAGTACCTGAGCGCCTCGGCCTCTGAGCCAATCAACGTGGACTGTTCCGCGCGTGCAGTGACGTCACAGCAACTGGCCCATCCCTCGCGCTGTCTCTTTGACGTCGCGCAACAGCAGGTGAAGTTTAGCGATTGCACAAAATATTAATGTGCTGAATGTTTTAAATGACATGGACTTCGCTCAAAATGTCTTTCTATCATTAGTTGGCAATATTAGCCAGATGGCGAGGCATGTGTGTTTAATTCTGTCCACGGCTATAATAATAAGCTTCTCCTTCTAGCCTTCTCTTTGTCCCTATGGCTTTGCCGAGAGGACGTAAAACTTTAACTTCGCGTCTTCTCTTATTCAGAGGCGGATAAGTCATGGAGGTGTGGGGGAGGGGGGCAGGGGGGTTGCTAGTGACGATGATTTGAATGTAATAGATGCAATGATGGCACAAAGAAAAAATGCTTCATACAACGAAGGCCTCTCCTGGGAGAATAAGCTAAACCTGGCTTGGAATTTATATTTCTCATTTTTTTTTTCTTTTTTGAAAGATGGATGGGGGGCGGGGGGGGGGGGGGGGGGGGGGGGGCGTGTTACCTTCCCACAAATCCGCCTCTGACAAGGCTCTGACTGAAGATAGGAGACAGTGAACGGGAAGTTGGTATTATGCCTCAATGCCAGTGTCCTTGCTGCCATGTGTTCACACAGTGAGCGGTCAGTTGGTCTGATGCCTCAATGCCAGTGTCCTTGCTGCCATGTGTTCACACAGTGAACGGTCAGTTGGTCTGATGCCTCAATGCCAGTGTCCTTGCTGCCATGTGTTCACACAGTGAATGGTCAGTTGGTCTGATGCCTCAATGCCAGTGTCCTTGCTGCCATGTGTTCACACAGTGAACGGTCAGTTGGTCTGATGCCTCAATGCCAGTGTCCTTGCTGCCATGTGTTCACACAGATCTACCAGCTGATGAGGACAGACTGCTATAGCCGCTTCCTGACCTCTGACCTTTACAGAGGTCACCTTAGAAAGGAGCAACTAGGTCAAGGTCAAGACAAAGGTCAAGACGTAGCTGCAAAACAGGTAAATACATTTACTAGTATTCGTATGGTATTATAATTATCAGCTGTTTTGTAATGTACGTTACGTTTTATTGAAGCGTTCGATAAAGTGAACCACATCTTGCTGCTACACAAGCTCCAACGCTACAGTGTCAGAAGCTCTTCTCACGCATGGATCGCCAGATTTCTCAAAGATCGCTGGCAGGCAGTGCTGGTCGAGGGCTCAACGTCGTCTTTTGCTGAGGTCATATCAGGAGTTCCCCGGGGCTCAGTGCTAGGACCGTGTCTGTTTCTAGCTTATTTCAACTACCTGCTGGACAATCTTACCTCAACTGCGAGGCCGTTTGCAGACGACACCGCGGCATTCAAGAAGCTGCAAGAAGACCTCCATCGCCTAGCGGCTTGGGAGAAGAGCTGGAACATGGAGTTTCATCCTGCCAAGTGTCAGGCCCTGAAAGTCACCAGGAGTAGGAGCCCCCTGCAATTGTCATATGTCCTGCACGGACACTCTCTTGATGATGTCGGGGAAGTTAAATATATTGGTGTCAACATCAACAGTGAGATCACCTGGGACAGCCACATCAGCACCATCTGCGCCAAGGCAAACAAGACCCTGGGATTCCTCAAACATAACCTAAATATCAGTAGCACCAGTGTAAAGGAACAAACTTATAAAGCCTTTGTACATCCCTTGCTTGAATATGAGTGCTCTGGCTGGGACCCCTACACTACGGAGGAGAACGTCGGAAAGCTGGAAGCAG
>CM065686.1:3119249-3139249 GCA_017654935.2 Phymorhynchus buccinoides
TGGACATTTTTGGCTCCGAGATGGCTGGCGGTGAAAGGGTTAAAAAAAACAATGAAATAAACAAGGAAAGCATTCAGCATTGCCTTTCATGTTGCGGATACTGGTAGAATACAATGAAATAAACAAGGAAAGCATTCAGCATTGCCTTTCATGTTGCGGATACTGGTAGAATACAATGAAATAAACAAGGAAAGCATTCAGCATTGCCTTTCATGTTGCGGATACTGGTAGAATACAATGAAATAAACAACGAAAGCATTCAGCATTGCCTTTCATGTTGCGGATACTGGGAGAATACAATGAAATAAACAACGAAAGCATTCAGCATTGCCTTTCATGTTGCGGATACTGGTAGAATACAATGAAATAAACAAGGAAAGCATTCAGCATTGCCTTTCATGTTGCGGATACTGGTAGAATACATGAAATGAAATAAACAACGAAAGCATTCAGCATTGCCTTTCATGTTGCGGATACTGGGAGAATACAATGAAATAAACAACGAAAGCATTCAGCATTGCCTTTCATGTTGCGGATACTGGTAGAATACAATGAAATAAACAACGAAAGCATTCAGCATTGCCTTTCATGTTGCGGATACTGGTAGAATACAATGAAATAAACAACGAAAGCATTCAGCATTGCCTTTCATGTTGCGGATACTGGTAGAATACAATGAAATAAACAAGGAAAGCATTCAGCATTGCCTTTCATGTTGCGGATACTGGTAGAATACATAAAACAGACACAGGTATGCCCTAAATGGAAAACTTATATTTGGGGGATGTTGACTATCTTTCGCTTATGTTCAAAAACATTCTAAGCGACTTTATAATAATAACTATCTCTGTTTTTCCCATGCACTATTTGCGTTTTCCCTCTTCTAGGCACAAAGAAGGGGTCGAGGAAATGCCCTAATAACGTCCAAGACATGTCCGGTGAATGTGATGATAATAACAATATCAAGACTACTGCTGATTGTAAGGTAAATGCGTTCGCACGTGTGTGTGTGTGTGTGTGTGTGTGTGTGTGCGTGTGTGTGCGTGTGTGTGCGCGCGTGCGTGCGTGCGTGCGTGAATGCACGTACAGATTTTGGCGCGCCTGTGCGTGGTTTTGAAGGCTGAACCCACGTACCTGCTACGATTTAAACCAGATTTGATGTAACGAACAAGCTACAATAGCTTTACACAACCACACATGATTGACCCAAATAGTCCTAATTTGAACAATAACATCGAGGAATGTCACAGTTAGGGCCTACGCGCACAGTCATATTTCCAGTTCTAAATAACGATTATTATTTTTTGGTTAAAATCTCAGAATAACAAAATGTGTCCGCTGTAAACTTATGCATGCTTTTTGCTTTTCATAATTGTGTGGCCAAGCCAAAATGATTTCCTTTTGTGTATGCAGTGGTTGAATGAAGAATCTTGAATTGACTTTTAATTTTCGATGCTAAGTTTTAAGTGTGTTTTTCTGTTCATTAAAAAAACACTTTACTCTTTTCTTTGCGCGGATGGATGAGAGGTGTTGTTGAATAGGCCTAACTTGTACATGTTCATGGCAAGGCTGAGGTTTATCACCCCCCCCCCCCCCCCCCCCCCCCCCCCCCCCCCCCCCCCCCCCCCTCAGGCTTGCGACTCTTGATCTCAAAGACTGGCTCTTTCAGTTTCATGAACATAACCGTAGGCTGATCCCAACCCCATCCCTTTACAAAGAGGCAGAATAGGCCCTATTGCTTATCAGTAAAGACAATTGTCAATGCGAAAGGAATACCGTCCATACCAGGGTCTCTGACCGATAGGACGCTAATCCCATCATCATCAATGCGAACATGTGATGGGAGTTGCTGAAGCTACAAACTAGCTCATTTTGACTAGTGTGTGTTTACCTTTTTCTTACTGTTGTTGTTATTATTAACCTTAAGCTTACCATTGGTTGTTGTTGTTGTTTTCCTCAGGTACCTCCCCCCACCCTTACCCCTCGTAAAGGGCGAGAGGGGAAGGAGAGTGGTGGTGGTGGCCGTGACGGTGGATTGAGGGGAGGGGAGGGGAGGGGAGGAGTGACGAGGGGCAGGGGGTACGGGTCAACGTTGAGGTCACTGCTGGTCAAACTGTGTGCACGGCACCGCCATGCACTGACCTCCTCGCCTGTACCGGTAACTGACTAGTCTGTCTGTCTGTCTGTCTCTGTCTCTGGGGTTGTCTGTATCTGTGTTTCTCTGTCTTATCAGTCTGATTGTCAGTGTGTCTCTCTCTGTCTGTCTGTCTGTCTGTGATTCTGGTTCTGTCTGTCTGTCTCTGTCTGGGGTTGACTGTCTCTGTGTCTCTCTCTGTATGTCTGTCTGTCTGTTTCCTTCAGTCACTCTCTGTGTCTGTATGCCTACTGTTCTGTTTCTGTCTTCGTCTGTCTATCTGTCTGTCTCTGTCTCTCTCTCTCCTCTCTCTCTCTCCCTCTCCTCTCCCCCCCCCCCCCCCCTCTCTCTCTCTCTCTCTCTCTCTCTCTCTCTCTCTCTCTCTCTCTCTCTCTCTCTCTCTCTCTCTCTCTCTCTCTCTCTCTCTCTCTCTCTCTCTCTCTCTCTCTCACTGTCTCGGTTTGCATAAAACGGCGTCTGCATTTTATAACGAACGCATTTAGCTCAGATTTCTTTGTTTCAATATACAAGCATCGTACTATATACGTATATAGGCCTACTATTTAACAGGACTGACTGATAATGATTTTGATACGTTCTTACATTCGTGCCATGAACATCAGAAAAAAGTTAACACTCTAATGCTTATGCAGAAGAAAAAAAAAAGTAACTGAAATGAATGGTCACTATTATTGTTGTCCCTGTGCTACTTTCTGCACTGTGCGTGAGGGTGTATTGACTGTAGTTACGATGTGCTGTACAGACCACACCTGTCCTGCGTGGCTAGGGTGTATTGACTGTAGTTACGATGTGCTGTACAGACCACACCTGTCCTGCGTGGCTAGGATGTATTGACTGTAGTTACGATGTGCTGTACAGACCACACCTGTCCTGCGTGAGGGTGTATTGACTGTAGTTACGATGTGCTGTACAGACCACACCTGTCCTGCGTGGCTAGGATGTATTGACTGTAGTTACGATGTGCTGTACAGACCACACCTGTCCTGCGTGGCTAGGGTGTATTGACTGTAGTTACGATGTGCTGTACAGACCACACCTGTCCTGCGTGGCTAGGGTGTATTGACTGTAGTTACGATGTGCTGTACAGACCACACCTGTCCTGCGTGGCTAGGGTGTATTGACTGTAGTTACGATGTGCTGTACAGACCACACCTGTCCTGCGTGGCCTGTAGTTATGATGTGCTGTACAGACCACACCTGTCCTGCGTGGCTAGGATGTATTGACTGTAGTTACGATGTGCTGTACAGACCACACCTGTCCTGCGTGGCTAGGGTGTATTGACTGTAGTTACGATGTGCTGTACAGACCACACCTGTCCTGCGTGGCTAGGGTGTATTGACTGTAGTTACGATGTGCTGTACAGACCACACCTGTCCTGCGTGGCTAGGGTGTATTGACTGTAGTTACGATGTGCTGTACAGACCACACCTGTCCTGCGTGGCTAGGGTGTATTGACTGTAGTTACGATGTGCTGTACAGACCACACCTGTCCTGCGTGGCTAGGGTGTATTGACTGTAGTTATGATGTGCTGTACAGACCACACCTGTCCTGCGTGGCTAGGGTGTATTGACTGTAGTTACGATGTGCTGTACAGACCACACCTGTCCTGCGTGGCTAGGGTGTATTGACTGTAGTTACGATGTGCTGCAGACCACACCTGTCCTGCGTGGCTAGGGTGTATTGACTGTAGTTACGATGTGCTGTACAGACCACACCTGTCCTGCGTGGCTAGGGTGTATTGACTGTAGTTACGATGTGCTGTACAGACCACACCTGTCCCTAGGGTGTATTGACTGTAGTTACGATGTGCTGTACAGACCACACCTGTCCTGCGTGGCTAGGGTGTATTGACTGTAGTTACGATGTGCTGTACAGACCACACCTGTCCTGCGTGGCTAGGGTGTATTGACTGTAGTTACGATGTGCTGTACAGACCACACCTGTCCTGCGTGGCTAGGGTGTATTGACTGTAGTTACGATGTGCTGTACAGACCACACCTGTCCTGCGTGGCTAGGATGGAGGGAGCAGAATGCAGTGTCCAGAGTCCAGCCCAGCCTACACTCCCCACCCCCACCTTCGTCACACAATGCCCAGTGTTCACACTTTCTGACCCTTGGTTTTAAAAAGAATGTTAAACTTTGTTTTCATTAGTATACAAATGAGAACATCGGTAAAGTTGTATTTTAGGATTGAGGATTGATAATGCACTCTGGCATTTAACTGTGGAGTGAACTATGCGTCCTGTTCTCTGCTAGTCCCATATGCTAGTTGAAAACCAGTGTCTATAGGCAGGTCTGGCTGAAGTCAAGCGAAGAAGGTGAATACAAGAAGATAATCGATTCGCACAAAGGGTTTTTTTCTTCTTAGAAGTGATGTAAAGCTAGCAAACTGCATATGCCCATTTACACTTTCCTAATGTTTTCAGCATGCATACTTCAAATTTGTTGACGACATAAGAAATCTGCGAGCGAGTAAAACCACAAAGAGCATGATATGATAGTTACACTCATACTATTACATATCTCTGCTTCTGTTTAAAAGAACTATTAACGATACAATAATCCCAGTGGTGTCTAAGGGAACACACTCAATGCTTGCGAGTTCAATTAAAAACAACAACCACCTGACAACATAGCTTTTTGCAGGTTGTATATACTTTTCTAATAATATCAATGACTGACACTTCCCATTGCAGCTAACATTTAATTTCTTGGCATTTGATTTTTTGACAATGATGGCCGGTTGATTAGATAAAAACAGAGGCTCGATTCACATGAGAAGGTTAGTTCCGTTACAAAGACTTGATTAATAGAAATAGTTTTGACATTTCTGTCACGCGCATTCTAGGAAACCCTACCCACGGCAACAAAAAAAACCACCTGCAAACGGTCAACTAAAGACACCGTTATCCAAGCTTAGTTCCAACAACTTCCATCCACATATCATACAACTCAACATCATATCCTACTTTTCAACAACACAACAGCAACAACAGCAACACAACCCGGGAAACATTGCACACTATAATACATTAGTTATGTATCGTCACACGTGGCACAATCAACACAACAGAGTTTGATTGAAAAGACGTCCACTCGACTGAGTTACTTCAGTTGCAAAGTAGACTACGAACATTAATTCCTACGTTTCTATATATTGGGCATTGGCCTACATTTTGACAGGACCCGATCAAGGGCCACAAAGAGTATTTGTGCAGAATAAACAAATGTTGTATCGATACAGTAAAGATGGTTGTATTGTACACAGTGATAAAGTGACACTCAGGATAAAAGAGTACAATTTCGTTATTCTTAGTTCAAAGTGCAACATTGAATGAGAAACAGAAATATTTGGCTGTTTTTCAATCTTCATTGAGTGTATGGTTTGAACATTCTGTTATTTTAATCGTTTGCTTTATGTTTGACAATTTTACGCTTCCTAGTTACATTTTGTTATAAGTTGGTTGTGTTAATGTCAGAATGACTGCCACGTTTGAAGATCAGATTGCAAACTTTGCTGAAATTGCAAGAACTTGGTGGTCATTGTAACATGTAACAAAGGTAACATTTAGCATCTTTTATAGTGTGCTGAGGTCTATTGTATATTTTCCTACAAGTACAATCCTCGCGTTAACACTGTAAAGACAAATGTCTGCGCTAACGCGAGGCAAACCAAGAGTTGGTAGTGCTTTATCTTCTGATGCTCAATTTCGCCAGTTACAAGTTGATTGTACAGGATGGACTAAACGCGAAACAAAATGTTTGCAGAAACTACTTCTCCATGCGAGTTCATGTAGCCTACTGTTGTCGCATTTTGTTTCATAATTGTATCAACCTATGCGTAACTTATTTATGTGTGGTAAACTGGCGGTTTTAAAGGTGTAAAAACAACATAGTCATGGACAGAGTCATTAAGGTAGTCCTTCATGTTTCTCCGTGGATTGTGTTACTTTTGGCCGCGAGAGTGGGGATGCGTTCTGGACAAGGCATCTCTGTGAGAAATAAATTCTAACCCGGCCCTCTGGAATAGCATCTGCCCCTTGTGCTATCTGGAAGGCGTGGTTGGAAACACTAGCATAAGGGCACGTGCACATTGCACGTGGAACCCCCTGCGCGTACACGCAAATAGTAAGTACACCTGAAAACAAGAAACAAACGATTGCGGACATGGGTTTCCGCGTGTAATGTGCACACGCCCTCGGACATCTCCGTTGATAGTTTGGAACGACAATAACTATTCTATTTACCATTGTTGCATTTCTGTATACAGGGGAACCTCCCATTTCAGACCTTCCCTATTAAGACTCCCTCTCAATGTGACCAAAAAACATTTCACCGATTTATGCCCTTTCCTGTTTGAACTACTGAGTGACTACCTCCCTATAACGACCCCTCCCCTTGAAGACCTAATTTTGGCTGATTGTTTAAGGTGTTTTATGGAGGTTCCACTGTACTGTTAAAGGAAATCCTAAAGGGCATGTCAGATTGTATGAGTGGACTCTTCAGCCGATTGTAATAGTAACTGACAAGTTGGATTTGTCAAACTGTGTCCTATCCGTGCAAAGCTGTTTGTCAGTCTACTACTACTACTATTACTACTACTATTACTATTTCTACTACTACTATTACTACTACTACTACTACTACTACTACTACTACTACTACTACTGCAGTTTTCTGTTTTAAAAATCCCATTTTATACAATTTTTTATTGTGTTATTCTTATTCGAGTGCAAGTTTCGACATCGGAAATCACACACATTAACAATAATCGATGCTTAGACGTCACTAACTGTTTCGTTGATTGTTCTTTTTTCATCGCCCTTTTAGTGCACGGGGGATGTGTTTGTGATTGAAGATGTGTTAATCAAGGTGGTTAAAAAGTAACAGATATAAATGATAATGCTGTACTACCTCTTTTCCATTTTTTTTAATTAGTTTTTTTAAATGTATATTTCTATATTTTATTCATCATTATCGCCGAGGATAACTTTGCATAGATCACCAAAAAAATGTAATTGAATATTGATTTGTTACTTTAAGATCAACTAATGTTGGTTTTATATAAAAAAAATCTTTGCCTTATTGGTGTTATGGAGCATTGAAAACCAATATGTAGTTAATATTATTTCTGCCGATCCGAGCATACATTCCTATTTAAAGAGAGATTTTATAATACTGTTATAAAATAGAATAGATTATTGATTGTTTTTCATACACGATTTTTGTCTCCAATTTTGTTAACCGAATACATGCTCAGACCCAGTAATATGAGTATGAATTGAAATAACAAAATGATATTGCTATGCAATTATTCTCCCTGTTGCACGAATATGTTCCTTTTTTCGATTGTAACCTATTCTTGGAGTAAGTGCGATTGTAGGTTCTTTTATTTGTTTGTTTGTTTTTGATTAGTGAGAAAAAAGAAACATTTCAAATACAGTAACTATCAGTGAGCAATAGTTAATGTTGTGCTATGGAGAGGGAGAGAGAGAGAGAGAGAGATCCCGTGGTTTAAACCTACCTCATTTGCCACCTCCACCACCACAACATTCCCTCCCCCATTTTAGACGTTCTCTCTCTCTCTCTCTCTCTCTCTCTCTCTCTCTCTCTCTCTCTCTCTGTGCATCAGGCTAGTTTAATACCTTAAATCAAACAAGCCCTTCATAATTTACACTCAATCAGTCATTTGTATGATATATTTTCAAACGAGCGTACATCAACGACATACATTGCACGTCATTGTTTTACATATAGCTATTATATTAAATTTTGCAAACAAAAAAGGACATGATGTTTCTTGCACAAATAGTCTGTTTTATACAGTAGCACCTAGCATGCAACACTATAGATCATGGTGGGTGTCGTGTAAGATGAATATTCTAAGTACAGTGGTTTGATGTTATCACTCAGGCAAAAATGTATTATTTTATACGCACATTGTTCTATGTGATTTAAGCAGGGCGGTCCATCGTAACATGTTTGAAGCACTGTAAAGCAAATGCATGGAACTGTGCCTTGATATGACATAGAAACACAATATGAGATGACATAGAAATACAATATGATATGACATAGAAATACAATATGATATGACATAGAAATACAATATGAGATGACATAGAAATACAATATGATATGACATAGAAATACAATATGATATGACATAGAAATACAATATGAGATGACATAGAAATACAATATGATATGACATAGAAATACAATATGAGATGACATAGAAATACAATATGAGATGACATAGAAATACAATATGAGATGACATAGAAATACAATATGAGATGACATAGAAATACAATATGATATGACATAGAAATACAATATGATATGACATAGAAATACAATATGATATTACATAGAAATACAATATATGACATAGAAATACAATATGATATGACATAGAAATACAATATGATATTACATAGAAATACAATATATGACATAGACATACAACATGACATGGAAATACAATATGATATAACATAGACATACAATATGACATGGAAATACAATATGATATGACATAGAAATACAATATATGACATAGAAATACAATATCATATGACATAGAAATACAATATCATATGACATAGAAATACAATATATGACATAGACATACAACATGACATGGAAATACAATATGAGATGACACAGAAATACAATATATGACATAGACATACAACATGACATAGAAATACAATATGATATGACATAGAAATACAATATATGACATAGACATACAACATGACATGGAAATACAATATGAGATGACATAGACATACAATATGACATGGAAATACAATATATGACATAGAAATACAATATGATATGACATAGAAATACAATATGATGACATAGACATACAATATATGACATGGAAATACAATATATGACACAGAAATACAATATATGACACAGAAATACAATATAATATGACATAGAAATACAATATATGACAGAAATACAATATGATATGACATGGAAATGATATCGATATATAAATAGACTTTATGGTATGACATAAAAATTCAATAACATTTCAAAATGTGTGTCACGTGTCAAAATTACAAGATTTTCTCAAGAGTTATGATTGTGTATTGTGGGAAAACGTCCTCTCTCTCTCTCTCTCTCTCTCTCTCTCTCTCTCTCTCTCTCTCTCTCTCTCTCTCTCTTCCCGTCGGTCTCTTTTTCTGGTTTTGTCTGTCTGTATGTCTCTCCCTTTCTCATTCTCTTTGCCTCTATCCATCTGTCTCTATCTGTCTGCCTGTCTCTTCCCCCTCTCTCTCTCCCTTTCCTTCTGTTTACATATTTTGTCTCTGGAGAGAACGGACGAACAAACGAATCTTTAAAAAAATGTTTTATTGATGGTTAAGAATAAGCACAGGGCTTCTTTACATCTTGCCATCAGAACAGAGAAAGAAGCAAAACCAACTCATGGGTAAACATCATTAGCAGAGCAAGTCATAATGTAGACAACGAAAAACAGGACAAAGTACATGAAAACACTAAGCAAACACACACACACTCATCCAGAGAGAGAGAGAGAGAGAGAGAGAGAGAGAGAGAGAGAGAGAGAGAGAGAGAGAGAGAGAGAGAGAGAGAATGCATTCCTTGTTGAAGGGACGAACCTCCTGTACAATTAGCCATTCGTGTTGAAGACCATGTCCCTTTCGCATTCAACATCCAATCCACCAACTGCCATCTTATCTACCCCAGTTCTTCAAGAATCATTCGCCCTCCCAGTATTAGATCTCCATCTTATTTCATTTACCCGCACCTTAACCCCCACCCCTGCTCGACCATGCACTTAATACGTCGTTCTGTTTTGGTTTTGTCCTGGGTCCACGAATGTGGAATGAGGAGTATATTTTTGGGGTTTCTGTGGTGATGTGTGTGTGTGTGTGTGTGTGTGTGTGTGTGTGTGTGTGTGTGTGTGTGTGTGTCTTGTCTGCAATATTGTTTCCCCCAAGAAAATGGCAGGATTCGGGATTGCGACCAAAGAGAGAGTAGGGGACACTTATTGACATAGTATATCCTAAGGATAGAGATCTCTATCTCAAGGGCAGATAATCCGACCGCTGTAAAACAGTCAACTTGATTACTGCTGGTAGAGGGCTATATCTTTATACTATAATTACAAGATTAGGTTCATACTTTTGGCTTAATAGTACGAAAGGTACGAATTACGAGACCTATTATATTAAGGAATTCGTACCACCAAGTTACTGATATCGTAGGCCTACCAGGGGGTTTATAGCACTAATTAGCACTATAGCATCCTATCTCGTATTGACTACTGTAATGTTCTCCTCTCTGGCCTCTCAGTCTCTTCTCTATCTTGTCTCCAGCGTATTCAAAATACAGCTGCTCGTCTTGTCCTTAGGAAGAAAAAGTTCGATCATGTTAGCCCTCTTCTGCGTTCTTTGCACTGGCTTCCTGTCGCAGACAGAATTGAGTATAAATTAAACACACTTTGCTATAAATCTATTCATAAAGCTTAGCTCTGCGACAATATTTCCATCTATACGCCAGCTCGCACTTTACGTTCAGTTTCTGACCCTCTTTCTCTCCAGATCCCTAGGTATAAGCTTTCAACTGTCGGTCGGCGCTCTTTTGCTGTCTCAGGACCGACCTCCTGGAACAAACTTCCTCTCTCCCTCCGTCAGCGACCGACTCTCTCTGCTTTCAAAGTTAACCTCAAAACCCACCTGCTCCCCCGTCATTAAAGCTCCGCTCTCTTTCTCTTCTCTCTCTTGCCATTAGGTCTGTTTCTGCTATATTCCATTTATGTTATCCGTGTGTGTTCGCTTTGTATTGCGTTTTTGTTTGAATGCGCTTTGAATGCTAACGTGTGTGTGCGCTTTGATTTGATTTCTATCAAGATTCAGCGCCGTATAAATACTGTATGTTGTTAATTCAACGGTAGGAAGCACGTGACGTGGCTTTAGCAAAAGGTCATTCTTTCGTCTAATGTTCCAGTTAGTCTCTGTGACATCAAAATAATTATTATGTTATTTTCTCATCAAAAGTTTGATGTCACATAAAACAGGCTCCTGAATGCCCTTTTGGGGCTGCGCCATTCAAAAGACGTAGGAGGTACGAATTCAGTGATTATGGCCCAATTATTTTTGCTTTGAATATTTTAATTTACAAAATAGCATTTCCATTTTATTTACACTGTCCTTAGGGATTTACACACACTCAGAAAGATCAGATCGCAAAACAGGATCCTGAATAACAACACGAAGGAGAGGGAAACAGTGGAATGTTTCTTTATTCAGTATTAACCAAATTCTTAATGTAAAACCCGCAATACAATGGTGCATCAACAACAAAACAAAGCAAAAATACAGACAGCTAAGCAATAAAGAGCTCCAAGTAGCTTATGAATACTAGCAGTGGAGTGATTGAATATGAGGATCAAGATTCTGCAGAGCTGATTCTAGGATTTTGATAAAGTGGGGGCGTCCCCCCTAAGAATGAAAAAAGGGGGGCAGGTCCAGTGGATACGAGGGGAAGGAGGGGACGGGAGGCGGCCGATTCAATCTTTGCTAGCCATGGCCACTTCTTCAGCCACTCGTCTTGGAACCGGTGTTCCCTCGCACTAGTGCCGTTATGTTCGGGCTGCTTCTCCGAGACTGTTGATGCAGTAGCTGTTTCTGCAACATCTTCTGCACAATCGTTTGGCAGAGGATTTCTTCTTTTTACTTTGCCGCCACAAAAATCAAAGTCGAAGAGCGTCGTTGTCCGCTTCATTTTGAAGAAAATTCAACATGGCGGGTAGGACTCTCGCAACTTCTTGTCAGTAAAACGAGATGAACGCGATTGGTTGAATTACACTAACATTGTAAAGGAATCAATGAAATGTTGAGAAATCATTCATTCCTGCTCGATGCTTTCGGTTTGTGCAGACGACGGATTTAGCAGACGACGAAGGAATTCCCGCAGCGATCGGTAAAAAGTGCGGGCAGTTCTGCAAATATGCTGGCGTCGGCCCGCGTTTAGACCCGATTATTGCGGGAAGGAACAGATTTTGGGGGGATGGTACCAATCCGCGCTCTGGAATCAGCTCTGAATTCTGTAACACCCATGTAAAGGGAAACACATTCGAAAGGTATTTGGGCAAACTGTTTGAGCACTGTTCTTATAATCAACTGTCCATAATATGGCCGCAGGGAATACGCGTGAGTTTGCATAGAATGCTGCGGGACTATGCTGTCACTCAGGATCACATCATTTGACAATATTAAGGAAATAATTAAAACATTCTAGCTTCATGCGGCTTACACTGTTGGGCCTAAAACATTGCAATTGAAACCAACTGAAAATAGGCCTTGATGAAGTACAGAATTTGAATTGTCAGTGGTCACCGCAGTTTCAGCTTCAGTGCCGTTGCTGTTTGGAATTCCCTCCCAGTCGATCTCCGGCATGAACCAACTATCTCTACTTTCAAAGCTAAACTCAAGACTCACTACTTTCAAAGCTCATTCGGTTTGTAAATTTTTCCTTCTTGATCTTCTACCTGGGTGAATGATTGGGTGATAATGTCTTGTGTGACTGCGGGTGTATCAGTGAATGGAAGCGCCTTGAGTGTAAAATAATTATAGAAAGGCGCTATAGAAATGCTATCAATTATTATTATTGATTGAATGTGAAAGAGGATCCAGTTTTTATGCAAAGCTCATCCTTGGTGAAAAACATCATTCTCAGATTTATAAAATCAGTTGGGAGGACCCAAATGCAGA
Source organism: Phymorhynchus buccinoides (assembly GCA_017654935.2). Taxonomy (NCBI): domain Eukaryota; kingdom Metazoa; phylum Mollusca; class Gastropoda; order Neogastropoda; family Raphitomidae; genus Phymorhynchus; species Phymorhynchus buccinoides. The sequence continues at coordinate 3,132,170 of CM065686.1, forward strand.
TATGGGATCCAAACTGCAAAACAGAATCTCTTCAAAGCTAGTAAAGTTGTCAACGTACTCCGGACTACACTCAAAGAGTCAATTATAAAGTGATTCAACCATGAAAGAAGCATTCCATCTTGTCCCCCCCCCCCCCCCCCCCCCAAAGAAATCAAATTGACGCAAAAGGTGCAGTAAGAAAAGCGAAGAATCACAAACCCTTAACCAAAGAAAGGAAAGAAATGTCATTTTATCTAAAGGAAAATGCGGGTATAGCTAAAGTTAAACGATAATAAACAGCACAACAGATGTTTCAATTAAACCGATTTAATACCAACCAACAAGAAAAACACACACATAAAAACCGACAGGTTAATGAAAAAGCGATAACCTTGAAAAATGACCCAAGTGTACCCTTGAAAAATGGCCCGACTTTACCCTTGAAAAATGACCCCAGTTTACCTTCGAAAATGGCCCAACTTTATCCTTGCAAAATGGTCCAATTCACCCTTGAAAATGGCCCAACTTTATCCTTGAAAAATGGCCCAACTTTACCTTGGAAAATGGCCCAACTTTATCCTTGATAAATGTCCCAACTTTACATTGGAAAATGGCCCAACTTTACCTTGGAAAATGGCCCAACTTTACCTTGGAAAATGGCCCAACTTTATCCTTGATAAATGGCCCAACTTTACCTTGGAAAATGGCCCAACTTTATCCTTGATAAATGGCCCAACTTTATCCTTGATAAATGGCCCAACTTTATCCTTGATAAATGGCCCAACTTTACCTTGGAAAATGGCCCAACTTTATCCTTGATAAATGGCCCAACTTTACCTTGGAAAATGGCCCAACTTTACCTTGGAAAATGGCCCAACTTTACCTTGGAAAATGGCCCAACGTTATCCTTGATAAATGGCCCAACTTTATCCTTGATAAATGGCCCAACTTTATCCTTGATAAATGGCCCGACTTGGGCCTCAGCATTTCAAACTCCATCCTGATTGATCCCGCTCACAGACACCAAAGGATGAGTGCTGAAGGAAAGCTTTAGGTCCTAACGGAAACTACCCTTACGGACAATATATTCTGGCGCAGCAGTCACACACCAAAGATGACACGGCACCGCCATTCAATAGACTACCCAGGTAACCCTTTACCCGGATCTTAACCTTTCTCACATGCAGTCAAAAAGATCTTACAAGCAGCGTGACAGTCGCTAAAATTCTCATGGCAAAGCATGATCCGACCCAAATCCAAAGACCCAGCTCTGACGCTTTTGTTCCAGTTTTTCTTACCAGTACGAATTTCCATCCCAATCTAGACTATCTGACTTACAGCCAAAATGAAGAGCATGAACCAAGGAAACATAGACCCTACTGTTGCTTCATTCACACAATCCTGTTTGCTGGTCAGGAGTTCTGGTAGGCCTAACTGTCCTACCGAAAGAACATCACGCACGCATTGAGAAGACAAGAAACAGACACGAGCTCATAGAACCATCTATGAGAAACCTCATTAAAGACTTGAGAAATATTTCTTTGACTTCAACAACAAACACGCTCACCAGGTTTGGCAATCATGGGTGTGTCTTAAACATTTAACACGGGTAGTAAGATGTAAATTTAATTAGCATAGGGCAAGAAACCCCCAAAACACGTCATGTATGAAACAGCAGACAATCAGACATTTTGCCCCGCGCTTTTGCAAAATGTTTACAAGCGATACATACAACCAATAAGGATAATGTGAAATGGTCTATGCTGGAGATGACATAGACCTGTCCACTTCAGGCTACAGTATAATGCAAGTGAAATGGTCCAAGCTGGAGATGACATAGACCTGTCCACGTCAGGCTACAGTATAATGCAAGTGACCCTGGTTCATACTGTACTGAAACGCCTTTGGGTGTTTCTTTGTCATCTCAAGACCTAATAACAAAATAAGTAAAATTAAAATATGTGCGTACAGAGCACAATCTAAACGCCTAGCGCGCGCCTGTGTGTGTGTGTTTGTGTGTTTCTCACCCCCCTCTCTCTCTGTTGTGTGTTGTGTGTACGTGTTTTTTTCTGTCTGTCTGTCTATGCAATGACTTATTTCTTCCCCAAAGGTCTGGCTAGACGTTCGTTGACAAAGCCCATTTCATAGCAGCACAGTATTCTTTCCACTGGGTAATGTTCAGGCGACTCCTTCTTCTTATGTCGAGACCCCACGTTGGTAAAGAAATTAGTGCGGAAACGCCGAAAACCCAGGGACTCGATTTTCTGCAGTAGTGACACCTTGCTTTGCAGAGAGCGCGTGGGGTCAAAGTGGAATTCAATCAGGAGTTGTCGCACCTTGCTCAGCTCTCCAGTGGCGACCATGTTTTCAAGCGTAGGCCATTCCGAGGCTTCGATGTCCATTTTGAGGATGTCCAAAGTTCTCTGTAAAACAAGTGGATACAAAAACTAAACATGCATTTCGTAAGTCTGTTTGTTTTGTTTTGTTTTTGTTTCTGGCTCACATTGAAGTCAGAAGAGACAGGGAGAGAGAGAGAGAGAGAGAGAGAGAGAGAGAGAGAGAGAGAGAGAGAGAGAGAGAGAGAGAGAGAGAGAGAGAGAGAGGGAGGGGTGTGTGTGTAATAACCAGGGGGGGGGGGGGGGTGTACGGTATGTGACTTAGGCCTACACAACGTCTGTTGGTATAATTTGGGAGATACAGAAATGGGCAGTGACTGTCGTTTCCTCAATCAGAAATGGGCAGTGACTGTCGTTTCCTCAGTCAGAAATGGGCAGTGACTGTCGTTTCCTCAGTCAGAAATGGGCAGTGACTGTCGTTTCCTCAATCAGAAATGGGCAGTGACTGTCGTTTCCTCAATCAGAAATGGGCAGTGACTGTCGTTTTCTCAATCATTTCTAAGCAACGCTTTAACTCTTTCGCCGCCAGCCAATTTTCAGCCAAAACTTTCTGTGAAACTTCAGAGTCTGGGTAAACAAAAATTAGCGTATGCAGTACAGTGGAACCTCCCTTATAAGACTCCCTCCCATATAAAACCTACTTCTCTGAGACATTGCCCTTCTTTGTAAGTATCAAAATCACCTCTCTTATAAGACCCCTCCCTTATAAGACCTCATTTTGGATGATTTGTGAAGGTCTTATCAGGGAGGTTGCACTGTACCAGTGTACTGTTAATCCTACTTTCATATGTATCAAATAAGGCCTTTTCTAAACTAACATAAATTGATAAAATAATGATAGAAATAGTAAGGCAAGGAGATAGGATAATAGTGACGTAAGGGAAAGTAGCTCTCTGTAATTAGCTCCCTTCACCAAAGTTATTTTCAGCACCAATTAGCCCAGCAAAGCATAAACAACCGCCACATTGAGACAGACCCAGGTTCACCCCCCAAAAAGGATGACCCAGGCCTGCCTATATAACCATCACCCACACAGTACACAACAACAGTGGTGGAGAGAATTTGTGCACAAACAAATCAACATTTATTCAAGAATGGCATAGCCTTCTAGTCTTGAGTTACGTTACACTTAAACAACGCACAACACAGAACAAACTGGTATGCCTCGATAGAAGTTGGGTTAAACAATGATAGAAATAGTGAGGCAAAGAGAGAGGATACTAAAGTAAGATAATTGGATAACATATCCTAATTTCATGGTTTTGTTGTTACACGGGTGTTAAATCCATGCGGTGCAGAAATGCTAGCTGTGAAAGGATTAAGATATCAAAAGAAAAATGTAACAGAGCAGAATAAAAGAGACCCATATGACATGTAACAGAGCAGAATAAAAGAGACCCCCATGTCCCCTGACATGTAACAGAGCAGAATAAAAGAGACCCCCAAGTCCCATGACATCTAACAGAGCAGAATAAAAGAGACCCCCAAGTCCCATGACATGTAACAGAGCAGAATAAAAGAGACCCCCAAGTCCCATGACATGTAACAGAGCAGAATAAAAGAGACCCCCAAGTCCCATGACATCTAACAGAGCAGAATAAAAGAGACCCCCAAGTCCCATGACATCTAACAGAGCAGAATAAAAGAGACCCCCAAGTCCCATGACATGTAACAGAGCAGAATAAAAGAGACCCCCAGCAGTCCCAAGTCCCATGACATGTAACAGAGCAGAATAAAAGAGACCCCCAAGTCCCATGTCCCATGACATAAAAGAGACCCCCAAGTCCCTAACAGAGCAGAATAAAAGAGACCCCCAAGTCCCATGACATCTAACAGAGCAGAATAAAAGAGACCCCCAAGTCCCATGACATCTAACAGAGCAGAATAAAAGAGACCCCCAAGTCCCATGACATGTAACAGAGCAGAATAAAAGAGACCCCCAAGTCCCATGACATCTAACAGAGCAGAATAAAAGAGACCCCCAAGTCCCATGACATCTAACAGAGCAGAATAAAAGAGACCCCCAAGTCCCATGACATGTAACAGAGCAGAATAAAAGAGACCCCCAAGAATAAAAGAGACCCCCAAGTCCCATGACATCTAACAGAGCAGAATAAAAGAGACCCCCAAGTCCCATGACATCTAACAGAGCAGAATAAAAGAGACCCCCAAGTCCCATGACATCTAACAGAGCAGAATAAAAGAGACCCCCAAGTCCCATGACATCTAACAGAGCAGAATAAAAGAGACCCCCAAGTCCCATGACATCTAACAGAGCAGAATAAAAGAGACCCCCAAGTCCCATGACATCTAACAGAGCAGAATAAAAGAGACCCCCAAGTCCCATGACATCCAACAGAGCAGAATAAAAGAGACCCCCAAGTCCCATGACATCTAACCAGAGCAGAATAAAAGAGACCCCCAAGTCCCATGACATCTAACAGAGCAGAATAAAAGAGACCCCCAAGTCCCATGACATCTAACAGAGCAGAATAAAAGAGACCCCCAAGTCCCATGACATCTAACAGAGCAGAATAAGAGACCCCCAAGTCCCATGACATCTAACAGAGCAGAATAAAAGAGACCCCCAAGTCCCATGACATCTAACAGAGCAGAATAAAAGAGACCCCCATGACATGTACAAGACACCACCAGTCAGGCCGATAAAATAAACAGAAGAAAAAGAAATGAAGCATGTCTATATTTTGAATGTTATATCAACACGAAATCAACAGCAAGCCCTGCAGCTCCATCCGCAGCAAGCTTGATGCCCCCAAAGTAAAGATCGACAAGCTCGACCAGTCGGAAGTCATCTACGGAATTGAGTGCAAGGACTGTGACAAGGGGGTCTACATTGGGGAGACAGAAAGGAGCCTCAGGAAGAGAGTCACGGAGCACAGACGGGAGTCTTCACCGGTTGCGTCTCTCATGGCCAACTATGACCATCACTTCTCACCCGACAACATCTCTGTGCTGGACCGAGATAACAGATGGTTCCAGAGAGGGGTGAAGGAGGTCATCTACATCGCAGCCGCCAAGCCCATGATTCCAAATGAAATAATATTGTTTTTCTTTCTATCAGACATTTTATGAGATGCGTACTCCTGGGGTCTACACGACTGAGTAACAGTGAGCGATAATAGTAGAGTTATTATAAGACGGAAATGTTTCACGTGAATCATGCCTCAGTCACAGACTTCGTCACAATCGGGTCGCATTGGGATTGAATTGTATGCAGTGTGGCTTTAGCTCCACGGGAGTCACGGATGGATAGCTGTAAGACCGAAGTCGGAGCAGAGCCTTTGGCTGGACAGTGGAACCTCCCTCATAAGACCCCCCATTATAAGACTCCCCCCATTATAAGACCCCCCATTATAAGACTCCTCCCATTACAAGACCCCCCATTATAAGACTCCTCCCATTACAAGACCCCCCATTATAAGACTCCTCCCATTACAAGACCCCCCATTATAAGACTCCTCCCATTACAAGACTCCCACCATTGAAGACCTCATTTGGGATTTGTGAAGGTAGGTTCCAGTGTATTTTGGAAACCTCACGTTTTGGTGGTGAAGCTTGGCTTTGATTTCAGTCATGGTCTTGACCACCCAGTTGGTTTGCAAGGCTTGCGACATGAGCCCCTTGGACGTTTGATGGGCGTCGCCTCCTATGCCCATCTGATAGAACCACGCTTTGCTGGAGCGTTGGTGACTCTTCTCTCCCATGCTGAAACAGGCACGGGCACATCGTCGTCATTTTGATCACCACCATCGTCATCACCATCATGATCATGACCGTCGTCATCGTCATTATATTGTAATTGTGGCTTACAACGTGCTCCTTCCCCACCTTCTCTTCCTCCTCCGCGCGCTTCAAAACCACCACCTTCCCTCGTGGGGATACCGGGGGGTCTTTTGTACAAATAGTTCCCCCACCTTCTGGAAGTTCTGTGCTTGTAACTTCCTCTAATTCTGTCATTCTCTTTGACTCTGCCTTTTCCCTTTGCTTACTGTCATCTGCTATCTTTCTATCTTACTGGTCCGTTCTCTTGCATTTTTTCTATAAATTCTTACAAAGATTTCTTCAGCCGAAGTCGGACATTCGGGGCCTAACTATTTCTGAGTTAGGCGCATAACGGCAGCGTGGCGCATCTACGCTCATGTGACAGGAAACTGTCTGAGCGAACGAAGAAGAAGAAGAATAACCACCACCCACACCATCATGATCATGACCACCATCACCATGATCATCATCACCATGGTCATCACCATCATCAATATCATCATCGTCGTTATCACCATAATCACTACCACCATCATCATCACCACCACCACCATGATGATGATGATCATCATCATCTCCATGACCATTATCATCATCATCACCATTATTACCATCATCTTCATCACCATCATCATAATCATCACCACCATTATCACCATCACCATCATCATCATCACCATCATCTTCGTTGTCATCATCATCGTTGGATGTTACCCCTTAGACCCCGGTCACCATCATGTCCATCGTTGTTCATCAGCCGCCAGGCGAAAGCTGGTTCATGTTGTCACAGCAGTCTGTTAGTTCCTTGGCTATGAGTCTATCTATGTTGACACGATAACGTTTGAACGGAGGGACCTAGGGGACTCACATTGTGCATGCAGATACGTATTTAGGATGTCTAGGCCGAGTTCGAAAATGATTG
>CM065686.1:3144249-3154249 GCA_017654935.2 Phymorhynchus buccinoides
GCAAGGCACAACGGCACAGTCCAGCACTGGTTGAACTAAACTAGCGTGACAGGCAAGGCACAACGGCACAGTCCAGCACTGGTTGAACTAAGCTAGCGTGACAGGCAAGGCACAACGGCACAGTCCAGCACTGGTTGAACTAACTGGTTGAACTAAACTAGCGTGACAGGCAAGGCACAACGGCACAGTCCAGCACTGGTTGAACTAAACTAGCGTGACAGGCAAGGCACAACGGCACAGCCCAGCACTGGTTGAACTAAACTAGCGTGACAGGCAAGGCACAACGGCGCAGCCCAGCACTGGTTGAACTAAACTAGCGTGACAGGCAAGGCACAACGGCACAGTCCAGCACTGGTTGAACTAAACTAGCGTGACAGGCAAGGCACAACGGCACAGCCCAGCACTGGTTGAACTAAACTAGCGTGACAGGCAAGGCACAACGGCACAGCCCCGCACTGGTTGAACTAAACTAGCGTGACAGGCAAGGCACAACGGCGCAGCCCAGCACTGGTTGAACTAAACTAGCGTGACAGGCAAGGCACAACGGCGCAGCCCAGCACTGGTTGAACTAAACTAGCGTGACAGGCAATGAGAGAGACAGAGGGGGCAGAAGCGGCACGTGCTGCTCACCCAAAGGAGTAGACCAGGCAGGGACTACCAGGGCGGTACTGGTAGTCGTCGCAGGTTTCGTAGCCCCCGTCAAACACCGTGCCCATGCGTATGTTCCTCTTGCACAGATAGTCGATGTTGTCCAGATAACTTGAAGAGACAAGTCAGTCAACCGATCAATAGCCAACCTGTCAACTAATCCCTAATAATAATAATAATAATAATAATAATAATAATAATGGGGAAAATTTATATAGCGCCCATCCTACTATGTAGGCTACAAAGCGCTTTACACACATTTGAAATGGAATAAAAACATGAAACAAAAATCCAATAACATGAGCAGACAAAACAATACCGGTCAGACTTCGTTTGGCCGGTAAAAATACACATAACAATCAGCAACAACAACTGCTGTGACTACTACTACTATTACTACTACTTATATCCATCACTACACCGATCAATCAACTAATCACTCAAACGATCAACTAACTAAACAATCAAGCAATGAAGTAACCAACCTACCAATCAATCATTCTAGCGTATGGTCTGTCAGCCATTTTACCAAACCGTGGACGAATCCCACTTTCAACAAATGTGGCCATGTTGGCCTACTCAATCGGCTACGATCGGCGAAGACAACTCATTCGGGACGTAACATGCAAATTAGTTAAACAAAACCTCCAATCCTATTGACAGTTTAGACTAGTCAGCATTTTCCATCCCGGATTACTTGTCTTACCCGCACTCATGACCACTGGGCCTGTTGTGCTGAACCGTGGATCAGCCGCTAAAGAGTGACGTTACCTGTGGTAGATGTGCTGCAGTTCTTTTTCGCTCATGTTCACCATCTCTGTGTCAGTCGGAAGGTTGTTCAACTAGACGGGACACGAAATAAACAAACAACAAACAAATGGTCAGAAACGGCTCCAGAGTATTACGTCTGTTTTGATGACATTGGTGGTATTATATAGTGGTGACTGCAGGGAACAAAATCACTCAAAGATTAAAAATAAAGAATTATCACTCACTCACACACACACACACACACACACACACACACACACACATACGCACGCACACACACACACACACACACACACACACACACACACACACACACACACTGACCAACGCCTGGGTTCTTCCAGGGTCCTCACTTACCCGTCCATACTGTCTTAAGTAGACCATGCTGGGGTGGTCTCCTGGAAAACTGGGTTCAAACTTTGCCTGCAAAGCAAAAAGAGAAGACACGGTTCAAGGTTCATGGTTTATTTCTGTAAGCCCATTGGGGGTACAGGGGGGGGAAGAAACAAAAAACAGGACCTGAACAAAAAAGAAATAAAGTTCGAACAAAAGAAATGAAAAAAGAAAAAAAAGAAAAAGACCAACCACAAATGACACAGAAAGGGCCCGGCAAAAGCAGCTGTCGTTATGCCAGGCAATGCTGCGAACCACACCACAACATTACATATAGATCAAACCACAAGAATGCAGCACATCCTACAACTACAATACACAACGTTTTACAATCCAGAAGAGAAGATCCTTTGACCCAATTTGGTGCGTGAACAAAAAAGGAAAAACGGCAAAGGAAAGGAGAAAAGAAAGAACAGAACAGAAAATTAAAAACGAAAATGAAGTGTGTGAGTTGCATGATGAGCGAGCAAGATAGCGGAGAGCAGATGAATGATTGGGTGTGGTGTGAGAGTAACATATTTGTTTAAATGTAAATTTAGGTTTCATGCTTTTAATAAATATTTTAATTTGGATGTATTTAACTCATTTTACACAGTGGAAGACAATTTTCCATTTGCGTTTGTACAATGGCAATGCAAAATAAAGAAACTTGTGATTTCTGACTTATGACTCATGTTTTACATCATAATATCAAAATACAGCAAAACTTGGTTTATAGAAAATCGAAGGGAGATAATTTTTTTGCTTCGGATGGAAGTTCAGTTTAACGTCGCGTATCGGCTTTCGCCATGTACGACGGGCTGAACAAGCCAACCATGGCATAAATAAAAATTTATGTTCCTAAATCACTGTCTTAGCCAAAAGGCAGAGAAGCGATCAGAAGTTTGGTACTTCTTATATCCGAACATTGGATATAAGAAAACATTCTGCAGTTTGTTCCTATAACCAAGTTGAATGGCGGAAAATGAAAATGGAAAAGAAGAAAGAAGAAAAGAAAGACAGAAAAGCAAAACGAATAGAAAATCCTTTTTCCTAATTTGGTGCATGTTTTACATCATAAAATCAAAATAGTCTACTAAGAAGATTTAACCACTCAACTAACAAGCTTTTCCCCCCTTTTACTGTTATCAAATGCGCGCCTCTTCACCTTTCTTGTCCTGAGCTATTACCATTTACGGTCCACCCATGCAGCTTTTTATCAATTGTTTGCTTTTGCTTATGTGGATTTTTGTCCACATATTCAGTTATTGTTTTTGTATTTTTCTTCTTAAAGAAATGGATTGCCTTTTCCTCTCTGCCATTGCTGCTGAAAATAAAAGTATGGACAGTCTCACTACCACCAACACAAAAGTACAGGCACTCATATTTTTTTCTTTTCCTCAACATTTATTTTGCACAGAATACTGAAGGAAAGTATGAAATAAAGGAACAGATAGAAGTCAATTAGTCTTGCAATCAGGTGTTTAGACTGTCTGTGATGCAACTGGTCTGACCTAAACTTTCCCTTTTTGGAACAACTTCAATTTTCTCGGAACATCCTTTCAGGTCAGGTCCAACTCACTTTTAAGAAAATGTTGTCAATGGCAATTCGCTTGTAAGAAAATAGAACTCGCTTATAAAAAAAAAGAACTGCAAACCAACTCTCTTGTATGACAATTTTCTTATATCCAAGTTTCCATCGCGGATGGGAGGAGGAATTTGCTTGATTATAAACGAGTTTTCTTATAAACGAGTTTCTTATATCCGAGTTTTGATAATAGATAAGAAAGAAGAAGTTCGGCAGGGATTTTTTTTATTATTGATTATTAGCGAGTTTTCTTATAAGCGAGTTTCTTATAAGCGGATTCGGCTGTACTCGTAACTCCGGAGAAACTCCCCCAAAACACTAAGAACCGGTACTGTATAGCGTTGGGCCTGGTTGTGTTACATGATTATCTTAAATCATCAATATGTCTACAGACTCACAAACAGACAAACCACCATCAACAAGAACTACATGAACACACATGTCTTTTCAGCGAAGGGCGGTAGATAGAGAGTTGGTGAGTTGTGTTCAAAGGGACAAAACAACGAACGAGGGACACGAGTTAAGGTAGAAATACACGTTGCCAGTGTTCACTCTTTCCCCATGTTAACACAGTGACAGGCAACAATATGATTACTAGAGCATCAAGAGCTACAGAAGTAATACACGTTGCCAGTGTTCACTCTTTCCCCATGTTAACAGTGACAGGCAACAATATGGTTACTAGAGCATCAAGAGCTACAGTCGTAATGCACGTTGCCAGTGTTCATTCTTTGCCCATGTTAACGCAGTGACAGGCAACAATATGATTACTAGAGCATCAAGAGCTACAGTCGTAATACACGTTGCTAGTGTTCACTCTTTGCCCATGGTAATTCAGAGCATTATGCCTGTCTTGTTGACAATAATGGTATCAATCCAGTGGCAACGACATAGAACATTCACTTAAATAACTTATACAAAATATCACTCTCTCATACAAACACATATACACCATCATTCACATGCGCGCGCGCACACACAAACACACATACCATCAGCCACATGCGCGCAGGCACACGAACACACACACACATAGCTCTCCTGGTGGGAGAAACCTATTAAACAATTTTTACAGAGACAAATCTATGTGACTAGAAAATACCATATAGAGTACTAACAGGTCTGCGCGTTGGTTGGGTACGTGCGTACCCCCCCCCCCCCCCCCCCCCCCCCCCCCCCCTTGAAATCGTAGAGATTGTAGAGAAATCACGTCAATCATGTTGCGTCATTTTGAGGGGTACGCAACCCCCTTTGGTACTCTATACCAAATACCATGTTCACACACACACACACACACACACACACACACACACACACACACACACACACACACACACACACACACACAGAGTATGTTATAGATGTTCCATTTAACTTCTACGGTGTTCTTTTTTATGTAGATTCTAAATCTGTTCTTCAAGCTTTAGAATCAACAAGTCCAAAAACCAGGGCTGAAATCATTACAGAAATTAGAATACTTATCCATATTCTTATATCAAGAGGCACCACAGTTGATTTTTGTTGGATCCCATCTCATTGTTCGATTTCTGGAAATGAATGGGCTGATCGTACTGCTCGGGTAGGGGCAAACAAAATTTAATCTGCTAATTCTACGGATATTCACATTCCCTGGAGTTTGCAAGAAGGCTATTCTCTCTTACAAAGAGCTTCTTTTGAACATTTTGATAAAATCTACAAAGAATCTATGCTTCACAAAATACATAAACCTGAATCTTCCATAAAAAGTTGTTTAAACTCCCGATCATGGAAGTCTCAGAAAAGAGATTCCTTAGTAAATTATGTAGTTCTTAATAGAAATGTAAACAAACATCCAAGACGCCTTAAAAAGTTTTTTTCACTACTTTATAGACTTAAGCTAAATGCTTTTAAAACTAAATTCACAAAAAATCTTCAATGTGTATGCGGTGCTATTGATAACTGTACAACAACACACATTCTATAGTATTGCCCTTATTTTGAATCGGCCCTTTCAGAATTCAGAAAAGATGAATCCAAATGTATATTCCAAGATGCCGTATCTCTTTTGAATTTTGTACAAACTTTAATGTTAAGTCCATTTGGCTCGTTTCTATGATTGCTGTTGGGTTTCTGTTTATAGAATGTTTGCATTTTGATTTTATAATAGTTCAATTCTGGATTTTTTATTTTATTTTATTATTATGGCTTTTTTTAAAAACTGTTTTAACTAAGCAACCATCCCCTAATGTTACTTATAAATATGCACTTTAAGCACACACATACCCACACGCACACACTCACACACACACTTTCATGTCTAATATCACTTCTAAGTGAAAAGACGTTAAAATAAAGAACAACAACAACAAACACACACACACACACGCACGCACGCACGCATGCACACACACACACACATACACACACGCACACACACACACACGCTGACAAACGCCTGGTTCTTCTAGGGTCCTCACTTACCTTATTGGTTGTGGGTTGTTTTCCAGTGGCTACTTCCGTCCAAGCTGCCTCGAGGGGCAAGGTCCATGTTTCCAAATGTCCCCCGTAAGACTGCAAGAAACAGAAAGGCACATGTATACACACACACACGCGCACGCACGGATGCACGCACGTACGCATGCACGCATGCACGCGCGCGCACACACACACACACACAAACGCGCAGCCTGCACGGGCTTGATAAAGATAACGTTTCGTATGTTTTGTTTGGTTTAAACGAATTTTATTGAAAATCAAAATAGCAGCAACATAAACAAATACAAATGAGCACAACAAGCTTCAAGCTTATACAAGGCGCTAAAAACACAGATATGTTACGCAATATTGGCTGCCCAAAGTAACAAGACACTGGAACAGAACAGAACAGCCGAATTCGCTTATAAGAAAACTCACTTATAATCAAGCCAAAAAAAAATCCCGGCCAAACTCCTCCTTTCTTATGTATTATCAAAACTCGGATATAAGAAAATCGCTTATAAGAAAACTCGTTTATAATCAAATTCCAACTCCAATCTGCTATGTAAACTCGGATATAAGAAAATTATTTCATACAACTTGGTTTGCATGGTTCATAAGCGAGTTGGATTTTCTTATAAGCAAATTGCCATTGACAAGGATGTTCCAAGAAAACTGCAGTGGTTGCAAAAAAGCATGCCAGTTTACATCAGACTAGCAGCAGGATTACCTCAGACCAAACCACAGAAAGACTAATTGAGTTCTTTTTGTTTCTTAATTTCATGGCGGTGGCTATTTAACCTATAGTGGGAAAATAGAATTCAGGCTATTTTCCCTCATACATGCACAATCTGTCTTTCTTTTTGTAATTTTCTGTTTGCTTTAGATTTCTCTCTCTGTCTCTCTCTCTTTGCCTCTCTCTGTGTCTCTCTTTCTCTGTGTCTGTCTCTCTCTCTCGGTTTCAGCTTCAGTTTCTCTCTGTCTCTCTTTCTCTCTCTGTGGGTCTATGTCTCTCTTTGTGTCTCTTTATTTGGCTTTCTCTCTCTCTCTCTCTCTCTCTCTCTCTCTCTCTCTCTCTCTCTCTCTCTCTCTCTCCGTGTCTCTCTTTGAGCATGTTTCTCTCTCATTCTTTGTCTTTGTCTCTCTCTCTTTCTTTATCCATGTGTCTCTGTCTCTCTCTACATCTCTGTCTCTGTATCTGTTTCCATTTCAGACTCTCTATCTCTCTATTTCTTTTTGCATGTCTCACTCTCTTTGTCTCTCTCACTATCTTTGTCATTCTTTCCTACAGCTGTAAACCTGTGCAGACAGAGAGAGAGAGAGAGAGAGAGAGAGAGAGAGAGAGAGAGAGAGAGAGAGAGAGAGAGAGAGAGAGAGAGAGAGAGAGAGAGAAAGAGAGAGAGATGGAGAGAGAGAGAGAGACAGATACACAGACAGAGAGGGAAAAAGAGGGGAGAGAGACACAAAGAGAAAGACAGAAACAGAGATCAAACACAGTGAAATTAGATACAGAGACAAGGAAATATAGAAAGATAGAGCCAAAGAGAGAGGGAACATAGAGGAAGAGATGCAGAGAGACAGAGACACAGAGAAAGAAAGACAAACACAAAAAAGACAGAGAGACATGAGGCAAAATAGCCTAAATTCTATTATCCCACTAGAGGTTAAATAGCCACTGCCTAATTTCACACTTTCCTTCAGTATTCTGTGCAAAATAAACGTAGAGCAGAAGAAAAAATATGAGTGCCTGCACTTTTGTGTTGGTGGTAAGGAGACTGTCCAGCCTTTTATTTTCATCAGCAATGGCAGAGAGGAAAAGGTAATCCATTTATTTAAGAAGATAAATACAAATAATTCAACATGTGGACACAAATCCCCATAAACAAAAGCAAACTATGAAGAAGAGCTGCAGGACCCCTTCTCCATGGGTGGACAGTAAATGGTAATATTTCAGAACAAGAAAGGTGAAGAGCTGCAGGTCCCCTTCTCCATGGGTGGACAGTAAATGGTAATATTTCAGTACAAGAAAGGTGAAGAGCTGCAGGTCCCCTTCTCCATGGGTGGACAGTAAATGGTAATATTTCAGTACAAGAAAGGTGAAGAGCTGCAGGTCCCCCTCTCCATGGGTGGACAGTAAATGGTAATATTTCAGAACAAGAAAGGTGAAGAGCTGCAGGTCCCCCTCTCCATGGGTGGACAGTAAATGGTAATATTTCAGTACAAGAAAGGTGAAGAGCTGCAGGTCCCCCTCTCCATGGGTGGACAGTAAATGGTAATATTTCAGTACAAGAAAGGTGAAGAGCTGCAGGTCCCCCTCTCCATGGGTGGACAGTAAATGGTAATATTTCAGAACAAGAAAGGTGAAGAGCTGCAGGTCCCCCTCTCCATGGGTGGACAGTAAATGGTAATATTTCAGTACAAGAAAGGTGAAGAGCTGCAGGTCCCCCTCTCCATGGGTGGACAGTAAATGGTAATATTTCAGTACAAGAAAGGTGAAGAGCTGCAGGTCCCCCTCTCCATGGGTGGACAGTAAATGGTAATATTTCAGTACAAGAAAGGTGAAGAGCTGCAGGTCCCCCTCTCCATGGGTGGACAGTAAATGGTAATATTTCAGTACAAGAAAGGTGAAGAGCTGCAGGTCCCCCTCTCCATGGGTGGACAGTAAATGGTAATATTTCAGAACAAGAAAGGTGAAGAGCTGCAGGTCCCCCTCTCCATGGGTGGACAGTAAATGGTAATATTTCAGAACAAGAAAGGTGAAGAGCTGCAGGTCCCCCTTCTCCATGGGTGGACAGTAAATGGTAATATTTCAGTACAAGAAAGGTGAAGAGCTGCAGGTCCCCCTCTCCATGGGTGGACAGTAAATGGTAATATTTCAGAACAAGAAAGGTGAAGAGCTGCAGGTCCCCCTCTCCATGGGTGGACAGTAAATGGTAATATTTCAGTACAAGAAAGGTGAAGAGCTGCAGGTCCCCCTCTCCATGGGTGGACAGTAAATGGTAATATTTCAGCACAAGAAAGGTGAAGAGCTGCAGGTCCCCCTCTCCATGGGTGGACAGTAAATGGTAATATTTCAGAACAAGAAAGGTGAAGAGCTGCAGGTCCCCCTCTCCATGGGTGGACAGTATTTCGTAATATTTCAGTACAAGAAAGGTGAAGAGCTGCAGGTCCCCCTCTCCATGGGTGGACAGTAAATGGTAATACTTCAGTACAAGAAAGGTGAAGAGCTGCAGGTCCCCCTCTCCATGGGTGGACAGTATTTCGTAATATTTCAGTACAAGAAAGGTGAAGAGGTATGCATTTAATAACAGCAAAAATAAAATAATAAATGGTTAGTTGAGTGGTAGGCACATTTAAATCTTCTTAGTATTATGACTGCATGATGTAAAACACGCACCAAAATAGGAAAAAGGATTTTTCTCTTCGCTTGGTTTATCTGTCTGTCTTTATTTTCTTACTTTTTTAAAAATATCTTTTACCCATTCAACTCGGTTATAAGAAACAAACCTTCAAAATGTTTTCTTGGTAAAGGTCAAGATGTGCCCCCCCCCCCCCCCCCCCCCCCCCACATTTCTCGGTTAATTGTATTTTTCCGTTTTTGCCTTTCTTACCATATATAAAGCTGTATTTTAGGAACCTTTTTAGCTAATAACCTTTTTGGAATACTAACCCTAGCCTTAACCCTAACCTTACCCCCCCCCCCCCCCACCCCACCCTATAAGACGGGAAAACGCAACGAACCACAACTGTGACAAATCGCGGGTGTACTGCAGTACACAGTGGGGGGTAGGGTTAGGTTTAGGGCTAGGGTTAGGGTTAGGGTTAGTATTCCAAAAAGAGAATTAGCTGAAAATGTTCCTAAAATACAGCTTTATGTATGGTAAGAAAGGCAAAAACGGAAAAATACAATTAACCGAGAAATGTAGGGGAGGTGGCACATCTTTACCTTTAAACACACTAGGGGAGAGCACTTCGTGAAAATTAGAGTTGCTTACCTCCATTACTCGGTCAAATACCACAGTAACAATGCAACAATGGCGTCGAAGCTTGAAACCGCAAGACGCGAGTCAGCGACTTGCAAACATTTTTTTTTTTTTAAATCAGGGGTGGCCAGTGGCCACAAACTGATAAAACTTGCAAAATGTGACGTAAAAATATGAATGACAT
>CM065686.1:3186749-3191749 GCA_017654935.2 Phymorhynchus buccinoides
AATCATCTCAAGGGGCTCTTACGTTTGCTCAGTGTGTTAAACAGGCAACGCCCACAGATCTTTTCACAACGAGTGAATAAATGAATTTAATAGGACCCCCCCCCCCCTCTTCTCTCACTCTCTCTCTCTCTCTCTCTCTCTCTCTCTCTCTCTCTCTCTCTCTCCTCTCTCTCTCTCTCTCTCTCTCTCTCTCTCTCTCTCTCTCTCTCTCTCTCTCTCTCTCTCTCTCTCTCTCTCTCTCTCTCTCGTTTTGTGCCATGTAATTCCAGACTCCTTATTTTGTTTCTCTTAAAGACACCGTCACGTGTCAAAATCACGGTTTTCACGTGTTTTCCCTCTTATAGCTGGTACGAAATGTTAGGAAATCTTCCAAGCTTAAGAGGAATGTGACAAGTGACGTGGGGGGTCTTTAAATGTTGTCCATTACGGTTTCAGTACAACACATACATACTGACAGACAGACAGACAGACGGGGAGACAGACAGTCAGACAGAGAGACACAGAGACAGACAGATAGGTAGACATATATATGCAAAAAAAACCTTGAAAGTAGAGCGACCGCCATGTTTGATCTTTAGCACTTTACATACGCACATACAAACGTATGAACACACACGCGCGCGCGCGCGCGCGTGCACGCACGCACACACACACACACACACACACACACATACAAACATGCACACATACAACACAGACACAGACACACACACACACACACACACACCCCCCCACACACACACACACACACACACACACACACACACACACACACACACACACACACACACACACACACACACACGTTTTTGCTCCATTTTTACATTGTCACAGCTGTCCACTATATTTCCTTCCGTATTATTGACAGCTATATCCAGGTTTCAGAACTGACTCACGCTCTCATTTTGTCTGTCCTTTCTACATGAGTTCACAGTGTGGAATGCTCACCCATAAAGTTAGTCTCTTGCATGAAAAGATACATCGATCACGAAATAAGGGAATAGTGTGTGTAGGCTATGTGATACAGTTTAGGTATACAGTGTAGACATACAGTGTCGGCATACAGTGTAGGTATACAGTGTAGGTATACAGTGTAGGTATACAGTGTAGGTATACAGTGTAGGTATACAGTGTAGCTATACAGTGTAGGTATACAGTGTAGGTATACAGTGTAGGTATACAGTGTAGGTATACAGTGTAGCTATACAGTGTAGGTATACAGTGTAGGTATACAGTGTAGGTATACAGTGTAGCTATACAGTGTAGGTATACAGTTTAGGTATACAGTTTAGGTATACAGTGTAGGTATACAGTGTAGGTATACAGTTTAGGTATACAGTTTAGGTATACAGTGTAGGTATACAGTGTAGGTATACAGTTTAGGTATACAGTTTAGGTATACAGTTTAGGTATACAGTTTAGGTATACAGTTTAGGTATACAGTGTAGGTATACAGTTTAGGTATACAGTTTAGGTATACAGTTTAGGTATACAGTTTAGGTATACAGTTTAGGTATACAGTTTAGGTATACAGTTTAGGTATACAGTTTAGGTATACAGTGTAGGTATACAGTGTAGGTATACAGTTTAGGTATACAGTGTAGGTATACAGTTTAGGTATACAGTGTAGGTATACAGTGTAGGTATACAGTGTAGGTATACAGTGTAGGTATACAGTGTAGGTATACAGTTTAGGTATACAGTGTAGGTATGCAGTTTAGGTATGCAGTTTAGGTATACAGTTTAGGTATGCAGTTTAGGTATGCAGTTTAGGTATGCAGTTTAGGTATGCAGTTTAGGTATACAGTTTAGGTATGCAGTTTAGGTATGCAGTTTAGGTATACAGTTTAGGTATGCAGTTTAGGTATGCAGTTTAGGTATGCAGTTTAGGTATGCAGTGTAGGTATACAGTGTAGGTATGCAGTTTAGGTATGCAGTTTAGGTATGCAGTTTAGGTATGCAGTTTAGGTATACAGTGTAGGTATACAGTTTAGGTATACAGTGTAGGTATACAGTTTAGGTATACAGTGTAGGTATACAGTTTAGGTATACAGTGTAGGTATACAGTTTAGGTATACAGTGTAGGTATACAGTTTAGGTATACAGTTTAGGTATACAGTGTAGGTATACAGTTTAGGTATACAGTTTAGGTATACAGTGTAGGTATACAGTTTAGGTATACAGTGTAGGTATACAGTGTAGGTATACAGTGTAGGTATACAGTTTAGGTATACAGTGTAGGTATACAGTTTAGGTATACAGTTTAGGTATACAGTGTAGGTATACAGTTTAGGTATACAGTTTAGGTATACAGTGTAGGTATACAGTTTAGGTATACAGTTTAGGTATACAGTGTAGGTATACAGTTTAGGTATGCAGTTTAGGTATACAGTGTAGGTATACAGTTTAGGTATACAGTTTAGGTATACAGTGTAGGTATACAGTTTAGGTATACAGTGTAGGTATACAGTGATACAGTAACTTTAGGTAACTTTAGGTACAGCAGAAATCTAACCTTGTGAGAAATTAATGAGCTGACTCGATTGTAAAGGGGCATAAAGTAATAATAAAGCACGCGCGCGCATGCACATGCACACACACACACACGCACACGCCGCACACGAACACGCACGCACACACACACATACACACATGCACACACACGCACGCACACGCACACACACACGCACACACACACACACACGCGCACACACACGCGCACACACACGCACACAAACAAACGTGTGCGCACGCATACATACATACATACATACATACATACTTTTCATTACTCATCTTTGACATGTACTAATTTAACAGTAAACACATACACATGGCAAGACCAAACCTAATCCTACATGAGTATGTAACTCATCTTCACATGCACGCATTAAGAAGTAAACGCAAACACATGACCAAATCGAACCTGAGAGAGAGAGAGAGAGAGAGAGAGAGAGAGAAAGAGAGAGAGAGAGAGAGAGAGAGAGAGAGAGAGAGAGAGAGAGAGAGAGAGAGAGAGAGAGAGAGAGAGAGAGAGAGAGAGAGAGAGAGAGTATAGGAATACGAATGTTTAATGATGGTAAACGGATAAGCTCAAGCTTCTTTACACCATGCCCTTGAGGGGAAAAAAAAAGCCAAATAACAAGAAAAGGAAAACAAAAAGAATATAAAAAATGCATAAAAAGAATAGAAAATAACAACAGGCATGTTCACAATACATTGAAGAACATGCGAAAAAAATTCAAGCTCAAATGAACAGCTCGTTCACGTACTCACACACAAAAAAACACATACAGCATATCCTATAACTATACCAAAACATGCATACCTAGTCTCTTGTGGTGTGTTCGAACACACAGGTGCAAATACGCTCATGGTCCAATGATAGAATACAATACACTAATAAGCCCACGTTATAGAGAAACATTATATTTACGTAAAGTCATTATTATTTCTAAGCAAACAGCGAATATTTCTAGGAAGTTAATAACTTAAAACGTTTCTAAGAGGTGTTTGTGATATGTTCTTTTAAAGGATGAGACACTTATTAGGTTTTTATTGCAATTTTCCAATTCATTCCATAGTTTGCTACCGGAATATGTAAGGGAGGTCATAAACAGGTTTGTTCTAGGGTGAGGAATATAAATTATATTTTTGTTACGAATGTTAGAAATAGGAAATCGTTTGCATAAATAGGCCGGTGTCAGTTTATTCACAATTTTGTACATGAAAATAGCTTTGTTGAGGTAAAACTTGTAGTCTAATGGAATAATGCCTAGTTCCTTATAATCGCTATTTTGAAGTGAAGAAGGCTTAAGAAGAACAATGTTTAGAGCACGTTTGTAGTCTTGTTAGTGGCTTTAAGCAGTTTTCGCT
This sequence comes from Phymorhynchus buccinoides, assembly GCA_017654935.2. NCBI lineage: Eukaryota > Metazoa > Mollusca > Gastropoda > Neogastropoda > Raphitomidae > Phymorhynchus > Phymorhynchus buccinoides. Next base: position 3,190,626 of record CM065686.1, read on the forward strand.
AGCAAGATCCCAACATGTAGAAGCATAATCTATTTCAGGCTGAATGTATGCATTAAAAAAGAGTTTTCGAGTATGGATGTTAAAGGAGAGAGAGAGAGAGAGAGAGAGAGAGAGAGAGAGAGAGAGAGAGAGAGAGAGAGAGAGAGAGAGAGAGAGAGAGAGAGAGAGAGAGAGAGAGAGAGAGAGAGAGAGAGAGAGAGAGAGAGAGAGAGAGAGAACTTTCTGAGTCAAAGACCTTCCCTTTCCCATACCATTACCACTTTTTCCATACATTTTTTAAAAACTTTTTTTCCCCTCAGCGATCTCCCCCCTCTCTCTCTCTCTCTCTCTCTCTCTCTCTCTCTCCTCTCTCTCTCTCTCTCTCTCTCTCTCTCTCTCTCTCTCTCTCTCTCGTCTCTCTCTCTCTCCTCTCTCTATCTCTCTCTCTCTCTCTCCTTCCTACCTTGGAGACATTGAACTACCTTAACTCCCCACTTCATTCAGACATCCTGTTTCTTCTTTTTGGTTTCAGTGACGTCAATGGCGCAACGTCGTTGGTTGACTGGACCCAGAAACGGTCCATTTTCATTGGAGCAGCGGGGAAAGCTAACTTGACCTAGATAAATATAAAGAGGCTTTGTTCCTCGCTTTCATTCATCTTAATGAAACCGGGGGGGGGGTGGGGGGGGGGGGGGGGGGGGGGGGGGGGGGGGGGGGGGGGGGGGGGGGGGGGGGGGGGGGGGGGGGGGGGGGGGGGGGGGGGGGGGGGGGGGGGGGGGTGGGGGGGGGGGCAGTTTTTTTAGGGTTCGTGAAAGTGACGCTAAGGTCAATGTCTACAAACAATATCGAAGATTTAAGGGGTAGAAGGTACTATCATTGCTCAAAGTCAGAAGGTACTATCATTGTTCTCTGGTGAAAGTCAGGAGGTTCTATCATTGTTTTCAGGGTGAAAGTCAGAAGGTACTATCATTGCTCTCTGGTGAAAGTCAGAAGGTACTATCATTGTTCTCAGGGTGAAAGTCAAAAGGTACTGTCATTCTTCTCGGGTGAAAGTCAGAAGGTACTATCATTGTTCTCAAGGGGGTGAAAGTCAGAAGGTACTATCATTGTTCTCTGGTAAAAGTCAGAAGGTACTATCATTGTTC
>CM065686.1:3206749-3211749 GCA_017654935.2 Phymorhynchus buccinoides
TGTCCTCGTCTCTGTGTGTCCTCGTCTCTGTGTGTCCCCGTCTCTATGTGTCCTCGTCTCTATGTGTCCCCGTCTCTATGTGTCCTCGTCTCTATGTGTCCTCGTCTCTATGTGTCCCCGTCTCTATGTGCCCCCCTCTCTATGTGTCCTCGTCTCTATGTGCCCCCCTCTCTATGTGTCCCTCGTCTCTATGTGTCCTCGTCTCTATGTGTCCCCAGTCTCTATGTGTCCCTCGTCTCTATGTGTCCTCGTCTCTATGTGTCCTCGTCTCTATGTGTCCTCGTCTCTATGTGTCCCCGTCTCTATGTGTCCTCGTCTCTATGTGCCCCCGTCTCTATGTCTTCCCCGTCTCTATGTGTCCTCGTCTCTATGTGTCCTCGTCTCTATGTGTCCTCGTCTCTATGTGTCCCCGTCTCTATGTGTCCCCGTCTCTATGTGTCCTCGTCTCTATGTGTCCTCGTCTCTATGTGTCCTCGTCTCTATGTGTCCTCGTCTCTATGTGTCCTCGTCTCTATGTGTCCTCGTCTCTATGTGTCCTCGTCTCTATGTGTCCTCGTCTCTATGTGTCCTCGTCTCTATGTGTCCTCGTCTCTATGTGTCCCCGTCTCTATGTGTCCCCGTCTCTATGTGTCCTCGTCCCTATGTGCCCCCGTCTCTATGTGCCCCCGTCTCTCTATGTGTCCTCGTCCTCTATGTGCCCCCGTCTCTATGTGCCCCCGTCTCTATGTGTCCTCGTCTCTATGTGTCTTCGTCTCTATGTGTCCTCGTCTCTATGTGTCCTCGTCTCTATGTGCCCCCGTCTCTATGTGTCCTCGTCTCTATGTGTCCTCGTCTCTATGTGTCCTCGTCTCTATGTGCCCCCGTCTCTATGTGTCCTCGTCTCTATGTGTCCCCTCGTCTCTATGTGTCCTCGTCTCTATGTGTCCTCGTCTCTATGTGCCCCCGTCTCTATGTGTCCTCGTCTCTATGTGTCTTCGTCTCTGTGTGTCCTCGTCTCTATGTGTCCTCGTCTCTATGTGCCCCCGTCTCTATGTGTCCCCGTCTCTATGTGTCCTCGTCTCTATGTGTCCTCGTCTCTATGTGCCCCCGTCTCTATGTGTCCTCGTCTCTATGTGTCCTCGTCTCTATGTGTCCTCGTCTCTATGTGTCTTCGTCTCTATGTGTCCTCGTCTCTATGCGTCCTCGTCTCTATGTGCCCCCGTCTCTATGTGTTCCGTCTCTATGTGTCCTCGTCTCTATGTGTCCTCGTCTCTATGTGCCCCCGTCTCTATTCTTCTTCCGTCTCTATGTGTCCTCGTCTCTATGTGTCCTCGTCTCTATGTGTCCTCGTCTCTATGTGCCCCCGTCTCTATTCTTCCGTCTCTATGTGTCCTCGTCTCTATGTGTCCTCGTCTCTATGTGCCCCCGTCTCTATGTGTCCTCGTCTCTGTGTCCTCGTCTCTATGTGTCCTCGTCTGTATGTGTCCTCGTCTCTATGTGCCCCCGTCTCTATTCTTCTGTCTCTATGTGTCCCCGTCTCTATGTGCCCCCGTCTCTATTCTTCCGTCTCTATGGTGTAGAGTGGCACAGAGGTAGCGCGTTCGCCTCGTGCACGATCAACCCGAGATGGATACTGGGTTCAGGGGATTTTTCCTCGTTATCTGCACTAGGCCTTACGGTTTGAAGGTGGAATCTTTCGGATAAGACGATACACCGAGATCCCGTGTGACCATGCACTTAGCACACGTTAAACCCAGTGTCATTTGGTCAAAATTTAACCCCCCCTTTCCTTCCTCATCACTCATCAGTCACGCAAAAATCGCATGCAAATATAAACAAGAGGCAAAGCCTGCAAGGCTCACGTCTGATTTTTATTACTATAGTAGGCATGGGAATTCCCATGACAATTTCCATGCCTGTATAGAGAGAATACTGTTATGTAGACACTTGTGCATCTGAAAACAGAATTAATTTTTATTTTACTGTGTAAATTAAAATTATTTCTATGCACCCCTACCCCTTTCTTTAAAATTTAATTATATGTATGCGCATGTAACATAGTGGAACCCTATTTTTATTTTTGGCAAACAAGTAAAATTGAAAAGCATATTGACCAAGCTTTCAGAAAAAAAACATAGTGACCAATCCCCCCACCCCACCCCCCCGCCGGGGTAAGGGGGGTCTACGGACACCTGTAGTAGGCCTAGTCTTTGCCTGTGGGTCTAAGCCTCTTACTCTTAGAAAATTAATAATTGAAGTTGCGTGATTCGTAAGGCCATACTCCTGATCTGTTACTGTTTTAAACTGATTGTTCATGCGATGAAAACTTGTTCCACATCATCTACATTTCTGTAAGATATTTTATATTAGTCCTAATATTTTATTTTCGTTTCGTTAATTCCCCCCCCCCCCCCCCCCCCCCGCCCCCTCTGCCACAAAGCAAAGGTCAAGGTCACAGCCAGCAAGCTCATCCATGTTTATCTTCCCCTGTACAGTCTTTGCTCATGGTGATCAATCGTCTAGGCCTAACAAAGGATTCGTACGTCGAAGGCAGTGAAATCGACGAACCCTGGATTTTCCGTATATTTTTTTTCAAGACTGAAATGAATGTGGGCTAAATGTTAAGTACGTCGTCTTGATTATGAGGTAAGGCATGGACTCTAGGCCTAGGCCTTGTTGCCGGAAGTGCGGTAGGCTAAGTTATGCGCAGAGATGATGGGCAAATGAACACGAACAACCGTTACTCAAAGGCGCAAATAAAAGCTAAACAACCGGGCCGTCAACGCACACACTCGGTACATCCATTTGTTACAGAAAATATAAGTTGACGACGTTAAAATGTACCTATTTGTACACACCTGAAGTCTTGTGTTTCTTTTTAAAGAGCGTTTTTTGTATATCTAATGGAGAGTCTTCTTTCCAGTATGTATCTCCTACTCGGTACAACACAACAGTTACAGTAATCTCTGCAACAAATGATTTTCTTTCTTTTGTTCCTTACCGATGTATCTGACTGCTTTGATCGCCATGACTTGAAGGCTCACGTCAAAATCAAGTATCCTGCTAACTTTAACCCTCTAACATGTTATGTTTTTTTGAGAAAATGACAACGTTAAAGTTTCAGTGGAGAGTGAGTCTTCTTTAGTTTGAAGAGTGTGACTGAGTCAAGGTTAAAGGTTACACAACAGTAATCTCTGCAACAAATGATTATCTTTATTTGGTTCTTTATCAATGTATCTGACTGCTTTGATCGTCGTGACTTGAAGACTCACGTCAAAATCAAGTATCCTGCTAACTTTAACCCTCTAACGCCTTTTATGTTTAGAGAAAATGACAACGTTAAGGTTTGAGTTAAGGTTAAAGGTCGGGGCCACGGACGCAACACACACACACACACACACACACACACACACACACACACACACACACACACACACACACACACACACACACACACAACCGAACATGTACGATACTATAGACTCACTTTGTTTTAAAAAACGACGTGAGCCAAAAAGGGTGGCGCGCATCTGGTTGCGACGCGCTCTCCGGGTGAGAACAACCCGAATTTCACAGAGACGCCTCTGTGAATATAAAGTACCAAATACCAAACACCAACTAACTTGGTGTCTCTATGCATCTGTCTCTGTGTGCTCGCGTCTGTGTGTGTCCCCGTCACTATGACTTGTGTGTCCTCGTCTCTATGCCCCCTCAGTTTGGGAAAATGATTAGGGTTAGGGTTAGAGTCACGTATTGTGGTTAGGTCGTCGGGCTAGGCTTACGCTTTGGGCTTGGTGTCATATCTCCTCCTTTGAAATCGGAATGTGTTGGCTGAATGCAGCAGGGGGACCAGTGAAAACTGAAAATCGGACACATACGTACCTCATATAGTATGGCCATGTGGCCTGGGGACGCAGAAGAAGACTGATTGATTGATTGATTGATTGAACTTTTTAATGGGTAAAGATTTAGGCACATTGAAGGCCTTTTAACAAATCCGCCCAATAGAAGAAGAAGAAGAAGAAGAAGAAGAAGAAGAAGAAGAAGAAGAAGAAGAAGAAGAAGAAGAAGAAGAAGAAGAAGAAGAAGAAGAAGAACAACAACAACAACAACAACAACAACAACAACAACAACAACAACAACAACAAGAAGAAGAAGAAGAAGAAGAAGAAGGAGAAGAAGAAGAAGAAGAAGAAGAAGAAGGAGAAGAAGAAGAAGAAGAAGGAGAAGAATGTGTCCTATAGGCCCTAAGACGGGCCTAAACACACACAGAGCCCGGGGACTCATGGAGATAGGGACACATAGAGATGGATGACATAGAGATGGATCACATAGAGATGGATCACATAGAGATGGGGGCGCAGTGCCCCATACCCCCCTAAACGCATTAATAAAGTACTATCAAAACGTGATGAAACTTACACCCAGGCTGATGGTCTAATCTTTTCGACAACACATCTCGTGTGTGTACCATATATGCAGCAGTCTTACTAAAAAGCATTAGTAATGTTCTAGTTATCAACATGTGACAAAACGTACACCTTTTAGTCGCAATACCTTTATCGTGTAAACACACACACACACACACGTGTATTTGCGCGTGTCTAGGTAAGATACGCAAGTGAAGGTCATACTCACGTGCTTCTGAGCTGATTAGAACATAACTAATACGAACTCCTAATAAACGTCATTGAAATGCGTACTTGAAAGAAAAAGAGAGAGAACTACCGACCGACCGAACGAACGAAACTTTTTTTTAATGAGGGAAAAGAATAAGCGTACAATGGACTTGCTTGCACCACAAACAAGAAAAAATATAGCAACAATTTCAGCTATGAATAACACAGACGGCAGTGCAGAGGACGCAGTGAGAAATGGTGGCAGTGGCTTCTACATCCGATTTCCAGATGGAAGAAAAGACGCACCTCCCAATCTCTCCCATCTGGCAAGCTGTCCACTAACTTCCGAGCAGAACAGATCGCCCTGCTGGAAGCAGCTAACTCCCTATGCACCGTAGAGAA
>CM065686.1:3216749-3229249 GCA_017654935.2 Phymorhynchus buccinoides
TTTTCTACAGTAAATCGGATACAAAAATAGGTTTGAGGGGATAGATATTTCTTGACCCAAAAAATGGTTTAAAATATTGAAACAAATTGTGAATATTAAGTTGCAAGAAAAGGTTGAAGATTGATCGTTGTTAGACGTGGAGGGGGGACACAGAAGGAAAGAGAAAAGGTGAAACGATAATGATAACTAGAGGGCTTAGGTTTGCCTTTAAGAGCAAACATGACAGGACAGGATTCTATCTTCTCCAACCATATTTACGTCATCTTAAACTTCAATCAATGACGTCAGTATCTTTTTCTATTTTAAGTAATTCTGTTCTCTCTCTCTCTCTCTCTCTCTCTCTCTCTCTCTCTCTCTCTCTCTCTCTCTCTCTCTCTCTCTCTCTCTCTCTCTCTCTCTCTCTCTCTCTCTCTCTCTCTCTCTCTCAACTTGTTATTAGACACTCAGAATATGAATTCATTTTGTCAAAGGGTTCTGGAGTAATTAGACTAGAACTTTTGTCAAATTCGGCCAATTTTGGCCATGCTTCCGGTTGGTATTTCCGGTTCTGTTTGTACAGGAAATGTTTCTATGTTACTCTTCAATAAATACTGAAAAGATGAATACAATCCGTGCAGCCGTATTTAAGTTATTCCAGTTTAAAATTTGACCAAATTTGGCTATTTTGGGCCATATTTTGGCCAAGATGTGCCTAATCGGTTTAATATTGGACACGTAGCATAAGCATAGTTTCCGTCAAATTTCCTGAAAATTTAATCAAAATCAGGTGGAAACAAAACCCATCCATAACTGGAAACTGAAAACTGAAAGTAACACAACCCAATTTACATAAATTTGAATAACTTCCGCACTGGGCCAGAGTAAAGGGCTCAGCACACGCTGCAACTTTTGCTAGTTGTACCTGCAACTTTGTGGTTGCAACAGTTTCATGCAACCTACAACAAGGTTGTAGGGTTGCAGCTGTGGGTTGTAGGGCGATAGAAAACGATCCTATCTCTGAGCCTCCACTTGCAACAAGTTGTAGGTTGCAGCCAATCAGAGCGCGCGCGTCGTTTCGTATCACGTGATTTTTATGTCTCAATGTCGGAGTGAAACCGTCGGACTGAAACATGCAAGTTATCGATCGAGTTAATTCGTAATGTTCCCTGCATTTGGGAACCGAGTGTCCCGATTAAAAAAAAGTCTGGGCATGTACAAGAGGCCAAAATACAAATAAGCCATGAAATGGGCGGCATCATGAATGATGAATACTTCCACAGCATGTTTTCTTTTTCAATCGATGTAGTCTAGATCAAAACAGTGTGTAAAAATAGAAATAGGCTACTAGGCCTAGTAGGCCCTATTTGTCAGTTCGAGTTTTTAGAAGTACACCTACTCGAAACAGGACTCTGGTACCGACCATCGTCATCGTGAATGACAAAATAACAACCGTAGCAGCAATGATAAGATCGTCGTGTTCATTTTCATCGCGCTCAGAGGAAGCCATTTTGTTAGAATGTAAGCCAAAGGAAGTCACGGAAAGTCTCGCGAGAATTTTCCATATATGGCACGGGATTGCAAGGGTGTTGCATCAAAGTTGCAGCGTGTGCCGCAAGCTCTGCGATTTTAACTGCAACTTGTTGTATGCAACTAGTTGTATCAACTAAAAAGTTGCAGCGTGTGCCGAGCCCTTTACGCCCGCGACAACAGTACGCTACGTCACGACCTTGCTACGATCAGCCACGTTCTGTGTGATGGATGTTGCAGCTAGGAACGATCAGTACTTCATGTCATGCATCTGTGGCAACTGAGCACCATCACTACTGTATATTATATAGGCCTACAATAAAGTAGTCTGACTTCATTTTTTGCAGCCGTAGAACATTACCTTCCCACACAGAAGATGAATTCATTTTCCAAGGGGCTTAACTTGTCGATTGCCAGCTAGCGACGAGTTATTGTGATGAAGGGCAATCATGGGTAATCATGGGTGCCTCTTAGGCAGTCAACACGGGTAGTAGTATTCAAATTAGACTAAACTCCCCAAACGATTGGCTGCTTAGCCTCATTTACATCCTACTACCCGTGTTGACTGTACAAGACGCGCTCATGATTACACGCCCTGGAGATAAAGTGAAGCGATGAACAGTAAGACACGTGCTATGCCACAGAAGATTGAAATACACTTCTGTACTCTGTCAGTAGCGGAATGGCTTACACGAATCCAAAGTTTTCATCTATAGATATCGACGAAACCCTATCTGTGTCTGATTTGTTTCTTTATGTGCATTTGTTCTCTCTTTTAGTTTTATGACTTTCTTTCTGTCTGTTTCTTTCTCTCTGTCTGTATACGAGAGTCTGTTTCTCCTTCTGTGCTTGCCTTTCTGTCTGTTTCTTTATCTCTGTCTGTATATGAGAGTCTGTTTCTCCTTCTATGCTTGCCTTTCTGTCTGTTTCTTTCTCTCTGTCTGTATACGAGAGTCTGTTTCTCCTTCTGTGCTTGCCTTTCTGTCCACCTGTGTGGAAGCATGTCGTTGTCTTTGGTTTGTCAGTGTAGGCTTTGTTGTTGTCAGATATTGCATTTGTGTCGTGTTATTGGATGACTAGTTGTACTACTATGCTTGTGAGTGCTACATGTCAGTAGGTGTACAGTGGCACAATGGTTAACGCGTTCGCCTTGTGTCAGGTAAACCCGAGTTCGAACCTGGGTACACGGGATTTTTCATCTCACTTTGCACTAGGCCTTACGGTCTGAATGTGGAGTCTTTCGGATGAGACAATAAACCGAGGTCCCGTGTGCCCATGCACTTAGCACACGTTAAGCCCAGTGGCAACGAAAAAGTTGTCATTTGGTCAAAATTTACCCCAACCCCCCTTCCTTCCTCATCAATCACACAAAAACTCGCATGGCAAAAAAAGGGTGGCGAGCCTCTGGCTGCGACGCGCTCTCCAGGTGGGAGCAACCCGAGTTTCACAGAGATGCCTCTGCGACTATAACGTACTTAATAAAGTACCTAAGACTGTTCAAAGTTTGCAAATAAAAGGTTATCTTTATCTTTATCTTTATGCTTATAAGCATTAACCCACCCAGCCTTATGACCACAGTACCCTGTAGTAAAACAAGACCACCCACAAAACCACCACCACCATCAACACCACCACCACCACCACCAGCTACAACAATAGTCATCATGCTTCCAAGAGTCTCAATTTTATAACTGCTTTAAAGTGGCTTTTGATAAATGAAAAAAGGTCTTGCAAATCGACACCTATTTGTTATCTTTATTACATACCCTGCTGACATTGATAACTGTTTTAATGTCAATATTTTACCCCGAAACTGATGCTTATGGTAGCTGTGTTCCGTGTTCTTTGCTAATGCATAGGTCTTTAGCTTTTGAAGGGTTAGTGCAAAGTTGAAAACAGTCTTCGTGTGATATTTTCATTTCATTTTTGTCGTGTTCTTGAAAACAGTCATTGTCGATACCATGCTTCTAAATTGCTCCAGTGCTTTTTGTTACTTAAGAGGTAAATACTAATTGAATGCGTCGAGTCGAACATAAGACAGAGACAAACCTCTTGTCAAATTTGACAATCTGACGCTGACACTCTGTGACGTGTTGAGGACTGTGGAGGAGTCGTGTCATCGTTTTTGTTGAAAGCGTATCTAAAAGAAAGGGGAACGACCCCCCCCCCCCTCTCATTCTCTCTCTCTCTCTCTCTTCTCTCTCTCTCTCTCTCTCTCTCTCTCTCTCTCTCTCCTCTCTCTCTCTCTCTCTCTCTCTCTCTCTCTCTCTCTCTCTCTCTCTCTCTTCTCTCTCTCTCTCTCTCTCTCTCTCTCTATCTCTCTCTCTCTCCTCTCTATCTCTCTGAGTTTTTTGTAAGAAAGTGAGTGTTCCGATCCTTAAAAAGGCTGTCTTTCTGGTGATCTCGACGTGTTTCTGCAAAAACTCATCCGTCAGGGTCCACCTTAAAGACTTTCTGTCATTATTCCCTTATTCACAATTTTTTTGCTCTCCTCTCTCTCTCTCTCTCTCTCGTCCTCTCCTCTCTCTCTCTCGCTCTCTCTCTCGCTCTCTCTACTCTCTCTCTCGTCTCCGTCTCTCTCTCTCGCTCCTCTCTCTCTCTCCTCTCTCTCTCTCTCTCTCTCCTCTCTCTCTCGTCTCTCCTCTCTCTCTCTCTAATATATATATAATATTATATATATAATAGATATATATAGAGCTCTATCTCTCTCTCTCGCTGCGTCTGTCTCCCCCATCCCCCCCTTTCTCTCTCTCTCTCTCTCTGCGTCTGTCTCCCTCTCCCCCCCCTCTCTCTCTCTCTCTCTGTCTCTTCTCCCCCCCCCCCCTCTCTCTCTCTCTCTCTCTCTGAAGGTATGTGAAGACGCGTAGGCTTAATCATATTTTTTATTATGTTATAGCACACGAAGCTGCACTCCTCTTCCCATTTCATTGCAACTATTTTATGTTTATTCAATTTGTACGTACAGACTTCTTTTACTCACAAACATTTATGTTTCCTGAACACAAGTTCCTTAGCTCTCAACCATCAAACTTTCATGTTCTCCATTATCCTGATCTTAACAAACGTAGGAAACACACATTAATCAATAATGTTAATGTACGTTTATGCACACATGTACACACACGCACCTGCGTTTGCGCGCACGTATGCACACACACGCACACACACCACAATCACACACGTGCGCGCATGCACGCACGCAAACACACACAAACAAACACACACACACACACACACACACACACACACACACACACACACACACACACACACACACACACACACACACACACACACACACACACACACACACACACACACACACACACACACACACACACACACACACACACACACACACACATGCGGGCGCACGCGCACGCACACACAAACACATACACACACTCACTTGCAGATACATACACATATGAGAATGAGGCAGAGACACAGAGAGAGATAAACAGAGAGCCATAAACAGACAGAGAGAGACAGAGGGGGGGGGGGGGGATTGAGAAACAGATAGACAGAAAGACAGACAGCCAGAGACAAAGACAGAGACAAACACAAAGACAAAGACAGAGAAAAAATAAATCAAAGTCAAGGTCAAAATTTTATTTTCAGATGGAACATTGAATAAGCAATAATGGTTTGCTTGTTTACAATAAGAAAGAATAAATCGAATAAGGCAGTAAGAGTGATCTCCCATGACCCATTTCTCCCGGAACAGGAAACACAGGAACCAATTTCCGCTGACGTTGATTGCACCGGGATCATCTTGTCTCGTCAACTCTCGACCACTATCGCGAGAACGCTGCACGGCAGCCATGATCATATTGGGCGGGGCATGAAAATGGCAGCGGTATCTCATTTGCATCAGCCAAGTTCTAGGAGATAATCCGCCTAGTTTTGCACATTCAATTTGATCAAATGTAGTTTTGTTTGGGGTTCTGAGGTGAACACAGGAGAGAGTGGTGGAGGATTGTGGCCTTAGCTGCATTAGGTATTAGGTACTTTATAATCACAGTGGCGTCTCTGTGAAATTCGGGTTGCTCCCACATGGAAAGAGCGTCGCATCGGTGGGTTTTTTTGGGCATGCGCGTTTTGTGTGACTGATGAGGAAGGAAAAGGAGGGGGGGTGTAAATTTTGACCGAATGAGAACTTTTTCATTGCCACTGGGCTTAACGTGTGCTAAGTGCATGGGCACACGGGACCTCAGTTCATCGTCTCATCCTAAAGACTCCACGTTCAGACTGTAAGGCCTAGTGCAAAGTGAGAGGAAGAATCCCCTGTACCCAGGTTCGAACTCGGGTTTACTTGACACGAAGCGAACGCGTTATCACTGTGCCACTCGTTGTATGCAAACGAAATCAATATTGCCTTTCATGTGAGAAGAATGCCTTTCTGTAATTGTACCTGGAAGCAAACTCACGTTACTCTCTCTCTCTCTCTCTCTCTCTCTCTCTCTCTCTCTCTCTCTCTCTCTCTCTCTCTCTCTCTCTCTCTCCTCTCTCTCTCTCTCTCTCCTCTCTCTCTCTCCATCTCTCTCTCTCTCTCTCTCTCTCCTCTCCTCTCTCTCTCTCTCTCTCTCTCTCGTCTCTCTCTCTCTGTGTGTGTGCGTGTGCGTGCATGCGTGTGTGTGTGTTTGTGTGTGCATTAAAAAATGTTTCTGATTTCTTTAGTCTGTTTTGATTGTAGTTTATTTGTGTGGTTGTTTATCGTTTAATTGTTGTTTGCTTGCTTGCTTTGTCCGAGGACCTGATGAAAAAAAGCCATATTTTGTGCTTATTTAGTTATCCGCAATAAACATTCGAGTTTCATTCGAGTCTCTCTCTCTCTCTCTCTCATCTCTCTTCTCTCTCTCTCTCTCTCTCTCTCTCATCTCTCTCTCCTCTCTCTCTCTCTCTCTCCCTCTCTCTCTCTCTCTCTCTCTTTCCTCTCTCTCTCTCTCTCTCTCTCTCTCTCTCTCTCTCTCTCTCTCTCTCTCTCTCTCTCTCTCTCTTCTCTCTCTCTCTCTCTCTCTCTCTCTCTCTCTCTCTCTCTCTCTCTCTCTCTCTCTCTCTCTCCGTGTGACACTAAATTATGCACCTCTATCTCAGCCTTCAAAACGAGTCTTCGAAAGACAATAACATTCGACCCTCCTTAACCCTTTCACTGCCAAAGTCGCATTTTAGCACCACAGTGATTTTAACACCTATATCACTAAAAAGCATCAAATTGGGGTCTATTATCCAAAGACCCTATTGTCTTAGTTTTGGGAAGTAAGGATAGACCTTATTTTATATATATGTCACAGAAGAATCCCCAATACTGCAGATGGATTTTGTTCTCTACCCATGTAAATTTAATGGACAATTTTTGGCTGAAATATGGCTGGCGGTGAAAGGGTTAAGCTCATCCCCCCCACCCATCCCCCCCCCCCCCCCCCCCCCCCCCCCGGGTAATATATATCATAATATGCTAGATGCTTACGCCGATGTTAGTATGTATTCCTTTCATTTTATGAATTTTATTCTATTTGTTAACTGTTCGCCTACAATGTGCCTAATTATGTTAGAAATATTGTCCTCAATTTAATGCAAATTGTTACCTGTTACATACCATATGATGAATGTATATATATTGCCCTGTTCTATAATGTATGTTTCGTTTATATACATGCGCGCAAGTGTGTAAGTATGGTTGCATGTTTGCATGCACGCGCGAGTATTAAAAATATGCAACTTTGATAATTCCATATTTCAGCCTATGTTTCATAATATCAACTGCTTTGCTACCTTTGTATTCAGCTCTGTATGTATAATAGTATGCCTTGCCATGTTTGTCTTTTGTGTTAAGCATATATGTATCAAGGACAGATTGGAAGAATAGGCTTTGCCTAAAATCTATATCCTTGGAAAATAAAGTTTAAGTTTTCAAGTTTTCAAGTTTTCAAGTTTTCAAGTTCTCTCTCTCTCTCTCTCTCTCTCTCTCTCTCTCTCTCTCTCTCTCTCTCTCTCTCTCTCTCTCTCTCTCTCTCTCTCTCTCTCTCTCTCTCTCTCTCTCTCTCTCTCTCTCTCTCTCTCTCTCTCTCTCTCTCTCTCTCTCTCTCTCTCTCTCTCTCTCTCTCTCTCTCTCTCTCTCTCTCTCTCTCTCTCTCTCTCTCTCTCTCTCTCTCTCTCTCTCCCTCTCTCCAATGATAGGATTTAATCAACCAAAACCCCCAAGGAAACGAGCTTTGTTTGAAGCTTTTCACAGTCAAAGGGACTGAATTCAAAGTGTCTGGAGTCTAATTTTTGCCCTTCCTCAAACAGCATATTTATGCAAAAAAAGTAAATTAAAAAATCAATCAATCAATAAATGAATAAATAAATTTAGATTGATCAATGAATACAATTTGAGGAAAAAACAAATATATCAGAATCTCGAATATTCTTTTTCGTTCTCAATTTACATTAGTAGATAATGAATATATCAAGTTTCTTAGAAGCGTTGACGCTTGAGATTAACAAAAAATTTGCATCACTAATAGAAACTTTTCAGATTGCTAAACACAAGTAAGAACGCGTTTACATCACAAGAATCAACGCACGCAAATTAAGTTTTGATTCAATAATTTGATACTTAAATGGCGCAATGAGACAATTAGCGATGATGTAATAGACTAGCAGTTGGCCACTCAAAATAGCACAGAAACAAAATATGGAAAACACTTTACTAGAAGGTTCGACAGTTTTTCTTCTTCTTTTCATTCGATATAAAAGTACTCTTTACTGATGGAATTTCAATTTGGCACTAACGAATAAGAAAGCAAAGTAGGGGAAACCCCAGACGACGATTAAGAGGTTCGTTTGGTTCCCACGAGAGAGAGAGAGAGAGAGAGAGAGAGAGAGAGAGAGAGAGAGAGAGAGAGAGAGAGAGAGAGAGAGAGAGAGAGAGAGAGAGAGAGAGAGAGAGAGAGAGAGAGAGAGAGAGAGAGAGAGAGAGAGAGAGAGAGAGAGCACCTGTCGAGAACAGATTCAGTGTACATTGGAAAACATGTACTTTTTGTTGTTTGTTTGGTTTTTTTATTATTATAAAAAAAGTTTCCCTGGATATAAAAGTATCAGCGGCCTCGCGCGCGTATGTGTGTGTGTGTGTGTGTGTGTGTGTGTGTGTGTGTGTGTGTGTGTGTGTGTGTGTGTGTGTGTGTGTGTGTGTGTGACATCCACCACCCCTGGAAAACAAATCTAAAACTTATTCAAACCGCAACTAGTTTGTACAGTAAATATAATATACTCATTACATTACTAACGCCTTAGCAATACCTACGTCACAGCTAAGCCCAACACTTCTCAACGTTTTACCACCCAAATCCAACATGGATTATAGGGGCCTACAAATCATCAAACTCCAAGAACTGCGGGGAGGGAAAGGCAGCCAAGGAGGTGTCTGCCGCTCGGCAACAATTTCTACTATTTTGTAAGGTGTTTTTTCCTGGCACACACCTGCTGTTTGGCTGGTCGTACTGCTGGTGGCAATGGCACCAAGGTGTGCATAATGGGCCTCCTCTGCCTTTGATGCCGGGTGCTCGTCTGTGACTGACAGGAGGCCAGTCAGATTCTTTTTCAAGGATTTAGCTTGTTCGTTACGGAAACTGTCCATGGCTTTCAGTTTGAGGAATGCTCCTTGTCTGTCTATGTCTGTCTGTCTCTCTCTGTCTGTCTCTCTCTCTCTCTCTGTCTCTCTCTCTCTCTCTCTCTCTCTCTCTCTCTCTCTCTCTCTCTCTCTCTCTCTCTCTCTCTCTCTCTCTTTCTCTCTCCCCCTCTCTCATCAAACATGGCCAAGGCTTTTTCTTTAATAAGTCATTCACACTCGATTCACATCTTTTCTGTCTCTCTCTCTCTCTCTCTCTCTCTCTCTCTCTCTCTCTCTCTCTCTCTCTCTCTCTCTCTCTCTCTCTCTCTCTCTCTCTCTCTCTCTCTCTCTCTCTCTCTCTCTCTCTCTCTCTCTCTCTCTCTCTCTCTCTCTCTCTCTCTCTCTCTCCTCTCTCTCTCTCTCTCTCTCTCTCTCTCTCTCCTCTCTCTCTCTCTCTCTCTCTCTCTCTGATCTCATTTCTTTGCCTGTTTTGATTTGTTTTCCGTCTCCAGGACAGGTTGGAAGACTGGGCTTAGCCTACAATCTTACCCCCCCCCCCCCCGTCCTCTCTCTCTCTCTCTCTCTCTCTCTCTCTCTCTCTCTCTCTCTCTCTCTCTCTCTCTCTCTCTCTCTCTCTCTCTCTCTCTCTCTCTCTCTCTCTCTCTCTCTCTCTCTCCCATGACCCCATAGCAATAGAAGAAGTTAAATCCAGTATCAGGCATCTAAAAAATGGAAAGAGTGCTGGCTCGGACAAAGTCATTAGCGATATATTGAAGTACATAGATGATTATAGCCTTAATTTCTTAGTGTCATTATTTAGCACATTATTTGATAGTGGGAGGTTTCCAATAGAATGGTCATAATCAATTATTGTCCCGATACATAAGAAAGATGATTTAAACAATCCAGACAATTATAGAGGGGTAGCGTTAACAAGTGTGATAGGTAACGTTTATACTCATATTTTGAATAAGCGTTTAACTAGCTGGGCAGAAAGGGAGGGTAAAGTAGTGGAAGAACAAGCAGGGCTTAGGGCAGGTCATAGCACCACATATCATTAGTCCGTCACCAAGACGGACTATTGCGATGGGCTGGTTTGTATTTTTGTTTGTTTGTTTGTTTTGGGTTTTTTGGGGGTTTTTTTCTGTCTGTCCCAAGGATATCTCCCGAACCGCTTGACCGAATCGCGTCACATTTTGTGTGAAGGTGTGCCTCCTTAATAGGAAGAGATCGGCGCAAACCATTTTGCCGTCATGACCTTGACCTTGACGTACGACCTTGAAAACCGAAAATCTATTTTTAGCCATATCTCGGGCACCGATCAACATAGGATGTTGAAACTTGGTATGAAGGTGGTTTGGCTTATGCCCGTTCTGATGATGGCATACCAATCAAGGTCAAGGTCAAGGTCAAAAAGATCGCTGGAGCCTGAAAATCGGAGGGTCATTTTTTTCTCCTTCTGTCTGTCCCAAGGATATCTTTCGAACGGGTTGACAGAATCACGTCAAATTGTGTGTGCTGGTGTGTCACCATGAGAGGAAGGCATCCACGCAAACCATATTGCCGTCGTGACCTTGACCTTGGCGTACGACCTTGAAAACCGAAAATCTTTCAGGGGCCATAACTCCCACACCGTTAGTGTTAGAGTCTTCAAATTTGGCATGAAGGTACTTTGGCTTATGCCCGTTCTGATGGTGGCATACCGATCAAGGTCAAGGTCACGGTCCGGGCGATCCGTTGGCCTTGAAAGTGGTAGGGTCTACACATTGGGTTTTAAGCCATATTTTCCACATTGGTACTTGACAGAAGCGCTTCAGATTGTGTGTGGTACTGTATACCCTAGAGAAGAAAACATCCGAGCATAAATTATCACCATGCTGACCTTGACCTTGAAGTGTGACCTTGAAAACCGAAATTTCCTTCTTTGCGCTATATGTTTCTTCTTCAAGCTGTATCTCGTGAACTAGAAGACAGAATCCCTTCCAATTTTGTGTCAGGATGTGACACTCTACGGGGTGTCGCAAGTGCGTGGCATTGCTGGTGACGGACATGTCTGCCGCTCGGCGACGCCCTTGTATTTTTACTCTTTACGCCATGGTACAGAAATTTCTAATGAAGAATACGAAACTTTATGTCGCCTTTGTCGACTTCAAAAAGGCCTTTGATTCGGTCAATAGGAATGTTCTATGGCATGTATTAAGAAAATGTGGCATTCATGGAACAATCTACAATGCGATTCGGGGTATGTATGATTCAGTTATTGCATGTGTTCGTGACAAAGGTGTTTATTCTGATTATTTTGCATGTCATCGCGGTGTAAAACAAGGTTGTCTCTTTAGCCCTCAGTTGTTTGCCACAGTAGCTTTTCTCAGCTCCTTTTAGTTCATGCCTTTTGTTAACACTCATCACCAGCATAAACCAATTTAAAGTGTTTTATCCATTAGGCTTACATTGTTTTACGGTGGCATACCACTTGTAAGGTCTTTTTCTATCCCTAACCACATTCAATGATAAGAATATTTGCCTCTGTTAAAAGAAATAACTTGACACAAATAGCTCTCTGTGGAAAACTGAAAGGAGCTAGAATGAGGGGAATTCGCATACTGTGTTGCATTCTTTATTACCGTAACGAATTAGCCATTGAAATGTTCAGAAAAGGTAAGCATGATGTACACTTAATCTCTGGTGCTGTTGAAATTTTTATGCTCCTTTTTGCAGATGATGTGATCTTAGTTTCTAATACTGTTATAGGATTACAAAATCAGCTTGATGTATTATAATATGAAGCAGATAGATTACCATTGTCCGTAAATTTAAATAAGACAGACTAATATCATAGTTTTTCGTAATGGGGGCCACCTGTCACAAAGGGAAAAATGGTGATATGGTAATATTGAAGTAAAAGTAACAAACACATATAAGTATTTAGGAATGATATTCACAACAAGATTAAGTCTAAATAGTGGGTGGCTTGAAACATATCGGAAAGGTAAAAAAGGCGTCATGGAAATATTGAAATCTTTCCAGAAATTGGGGGCAGTTGACCCACTTTTGTTTTGGAAATTATTTGACACTCAAATAGAACCTGTATTAACCTATGCGGCAGAGATTTGGGGGCTGAAAGAAAATCAACATATGGAAAAAGTACATACGTTAGCTATTAAGCGTTTTTTAAACATCCCATTGCATTCATCAAATACTATGGCGTACGGTGATACCGGCAGATGTCCCCTTTATATTCGTTCCTTTGTAAAATGCATCAAGTATTGGTTGAAATTGATCCAGCTGTCGGAAAATAGATTATGTAAACAGGCTTATGATATGTTACTTAAGCAGTTTGAAACAGGTAAACAAAATTGGGTTAGTAATGTAAAACACATTTTGACAGTAAACGGATTTG
>CM065686.1:3234249-3236749 GCA_017654935.2 Phymorhynchus buccinoides
CACACGCACGCGCGCACGCACGCACGCACGCACACGCACACGCACACACGCACACACACACACACACACACACACACACACACACACACACACACACACACACACACACACACACACACACACACACACACACACACACACACACACACACATACACACACACACACACACACACACCGCTTACTTTTTTTAATTTTTAAATAAGAAAGAAAAAAGTGGTCGATCATCTGAATGTATATTATAATTATTATATTTTTGCAAATAAAAGCATAGCAGGCTGGCATGGACTAAATCCGCTACATTGTAGCGCTTCACTTCCACAAATCGTATCGTCTAGGCAACTCTCTGTATTAGTACTTTGACCTCAACGCGAAATGACAAGAGATAGCACTTTACTCTCCGAAGAACCCAGAACCCGATTCCCAAAGCACTATCATGAATTGACGTTAAAAACATGTAGTCAATGTCAGTAGAGTGGAGTGTAGATAAAGTGTGGGTGTACAATTACGAAAGTGTTGAAAAGTCTTTCATGTTGAATGTGTTTCAAGGCGACTTTCTGTGATAGTCATGAGAGTCTTGTTACGGCCAAAGATTTTCTTCTGGGCGGTTGATCACGAGTGCATCTTGACAGTCAACACGGGTGCTACTGCCCATGTTGACTGTTTAAGATGCACTCATGATTACACGCCCTGTTACTTGCAGTTTTAATGGGGCACCCTGAGTGATGGGGTTTTCGCAAGATCGCCAGAAAGACAGCCGTTTCAAGGATCGGAACATTCGTTTTGCTCTGGTTTCCTAGAAATCAAACTGCGTCAATACGGCGATTCCTCCTTGGCGGAGATGCCGGAGAGAAAAGCCATTTTAGATGGGGTGGGTGGAGGCCACTGATTGTGGTTGAAGCTTTTTCTTTTTTGCAGTGCAGTTAAAAACAAAAAGGAGCCATTTCCTTTGTTGTGAGAGAAATTCCGTTTAGGTAAACTGCATAAAATTTAAAAAGAAAAAGTAAAAAAAGGCTTGTATTGTGAATAATTCGTGCAAACGACTCGGTCTAACTCAGGCGGCCATTAGAACAGAGACGTCACATGCCTTCTCTTTCACTGAAATCATTTGACTTCCAGCACCTCCGCCAAGGAGGAATCGCCGATTTGACGGTTTGATTTCTAGGAAACCATAGCAAAGTGAGTGTTGCGATCTCTGAAAATGGTGTTTTCCTGGTGATCTCGACGTGTTTCTTGCAAAAACTTTTCCGTCAGGGTGCCCCTTTAAGCTGAACCTTCACAGAAGCACACGACAGAAAGCATACACTTACAATAAAGATAGATAGGAGCAGTTCTCATTTTGCCCGTGATAGTCTTTAGGACGACACGCCGGCAAACAGACAGACAGACAGACAGAGAAAGAGATTGGCTGTAAAGAGAGGGAGAGAGGGGTGTGTATGTGTGTGTGTGTGTGTGTGTGAGAGAGAGAGAGAGAGAGAGAGAGAGAGAGAGAGAGAGAGAGAGAGAGAGAGAGTGTGAGTGAGAGAGACACAGAGAGAGAGAGAGAGAGAGAGAGAGAGAGAGAGAGAGAGAGAGAGAGAGAGAGAGAGAGACAGACAGACAGACAGACAGAAAAGAGAGAGAGACAGAGAGAGAGAGACAGACAGATACACACACACACATACAGACATAGAGAGAGAACACGACAACATTGGACACAAAACAATAACACAGACAGATACGCAAAGTCTGACAAAAAGACAGGAGAAAAGAAAGGACAAAGAGAGGGAAGAAGAAGGAAGAAACACCATGCACTCACAAACAAGAATCGAAAAGAGAGAAACAAAGAATCAGACAGGTACACAAAGAGGAAGAGACAAAGAGAGAAAGGCAGGATGTCAGAATTACAATGAATGCCAACACTTTGGACACAGACATTCACCCTTCTTCTAACATAGTGCAGAACAATACAAAGAGAGAGAGGATGTCAGAATTACAATGAATGCCAACACTTTGGACACAGACATTCACCCTTCTAACATAGTGCAGAACAATACAAAGAGAGAGAGGATGTCAGAATTACAATGAATGCCAACACTTTGGAAACAGACATTCACCCTTCTAACATAGTGCAGGACAATACAAAGAGAGAGAGGATGTCAGAATTACAATGAATGCCAACACTTTGGAAACAGACATTCACCCTTCTAACATAGTGCAGAACAATACAAAGAGAGAGAGGATGTCAGAATTACAATGAATGCCAACACTTTGGACACAGACATTCACCCTTCTAACATAGTGCAGGACAATACAAAGAGAGAGAGGATGTCAGAATTACAATGAATGCCAACACTTTGGACACAGACATTCACCCTTCTTCTAATAGCATAGTGCAGGACTTAGCTATCTTCTTAGAATCAACCCACCCCCACCCCCGCCCTCCAATTTTCACATTGAAAAGTGTCACTGAGAAGCAACATTCTGCCACTTTAGGGGGAAAGGGATAGGGTTAGGATCAG
>CM065686.1:3249249-3259249 GCA_017654935.2 Phymorhynchus buccinoides
TGTATGATTTGTTTTATTAACTATTACACTAGTGCTATTATGAATTTAGGTAGGCTTTTTTCAAATTAACTTTCTGTTTATCGACTCGTCTAGTTGTTAGCTGTTTGGTCATTTCGTTCTGCTCCAACTGTGTCTACTGATGCCTGGAATCTGTTGCCTGATTGTTTTGTCTCAGTCTGGCCTTTTCCTCTTTTCAGCTTGAATTTATGTGCATTGACTTATCTAGTTATGCATACGACTATCTAATTATCTGTTGTATCATTTTTATGGGTTTTTTAATTAACTATTACACACGTTGAATCACTAATGTTTTATGAATGAATGTAGTTTTTTCTCTCTTTTATATCAACTCTAATTTCTGTTTGTTGACTTACATCTAGTTGTTAGATGCTTGGTTACGTCGTTCTGCTCCATCTTTGTTCATTGATGCCTTAAATCGCTAAGCATGCCAATATTTGTTGCCTGAATGTTTTGTCCTGATCTTGTTTACGTCCCAAAGACAGATTGTAAGAATAGGCTTGGCCTAAAATCTCAATCCTTGCGTAATCAAGTTTTTTAAGTTCAATTCCAATCTCTCTCTCTCTCTCTCTCTCTCTCTCTCTCTCTCTCTCTCTCTCTCTCTCTCTCTCTCTCTCTCTCTCTCTCTCTCTCTCTCTCTCTCTCTCTCTCTCTCTCTCTCTCTCTCTCTCTCTCTCATGTGTAAGTCTGTCCGTCTGCCTACGCCTCTCCCCATCTTCCTTCCTTTCTTCTTCTTCACATCCCCTGTCTCCCCCCCCCCCTCCTCTCCTCTCTCTCTCTCTCTCTCTCTCTCTCTCTCTCTCTCTTTCTCTCTCTCTCTCTTTCTCTCTCTCTCTCTCTCTCTCTCCTCTCTCTCTCTCTCTCTCTCTCTCTCTCTCTCTCTCTCTCTCTCTCTCTCTCTCTCTCTCTCTCTCTCTCTCTCTCTCTCTCTCTCTGTCTCTGTCTCTCTCTCTCTCTCTCTCTCTCTCTCTCTCTCTCTCTCTCTCTCTCTCTCTCTCTCTCTCTCTCTCTCTCTCTCTCTCCTAGCTTAACCCCTTGACTGTCATATAATGTATCACGTGCTGACTTGATGACATCATTGAAGACGTCATCAGATGAAGAGGAAAAACTCTGATATGCTGGTGTTTTGCTCTAACACGGTCAAGAGAGTTATATCCCCAGACCATTTTGCCAGATTGGCTCTATCAGTTGTCTTTTTCACGGCATGATTTGTACAATGATTTTTGTTCTGGGGTTCATATAAACACAGCACAGCAAAAAGTGCTGATTTCTACGAATGAACAAACGACAATCTGCTTACCGTCCTCCGACCAGGAACAGGTGCATCATTATGGGACAACTGTAGACACGCAGATAGCGGGTCGATCCTGGAGGTACAGCAATACCCGGAAAGACCCATGATGTAAATACTATACAGCTACAGAGTGTAGAGTGGCACAGTGGTAGCGAGTTCGCTTCGTGTCAAGTAAACCCGAGTTCGAACCTGGGTACAGGGGATTTTTCCTCTCACTTTGTACTAGGCCTTGCGATCTGAACGTGGAGTCTTTCGGATGAGACGATAAACCGAGGTCCCGTGTGCCCATGCACTTAGCACACGTTAAACCCAGTGGCAACGAAAACGTTGTCATTTGGTCAAAATGTACCCCCTCCCTTCCTTCCTCATCAGTCACACAACAATCGCATGCACTGGCCGCGACGCACTCTTCAGGTGGGAGCAACCCGAATTTCACAGAGACGCCTCTGTGACTATAATGTACCTAACCTAACCTAACCTAATCATAAGCTTCCAGTGTAAATCGTTGAAATCAAACCAACACAGGGACAAGGGCAACGCCCACCAAACTGATAGTGGTAAAACAAAATATGCAGAAAAACAAACATACAAATTGACGGCTTTATTTCCCCCGTGGGGATACCGGGGGGTCTGTCATACAAATAGTCCCCCACTTCTGGAAGTTCTGTGCTTGTAGCTTCCTCTAATCTATCACTCTCATTGATTCTGCCTTTTCCCTTTGCTTGCTGTCATCTACTATCTTTCTGCCTAACCGGGCCATTCTCCTGCCTTTGTTCAATAAATGGCTACAAAGATTTTCTTCGGACGAAGACGGACATGCTGGGCCTATAGCTATTTCTTAGTTAGGCGCATTAACGGCAGCATGACGCATCTGCGCTCATAATTGACAGGAAACTGTCTGAGCGATCGAAGAAGAAGAGGACCGCTTCACTATGTGGACAGAGGTACTCCCTGCTGGAGGTGGGGACAAACACCGGTTTGAACCGAAAACCCGCTGTTAAGATTTCGCGGTTTTAGAAACCGGTTCGAGTTGCTGTGAACCGGTTTTTTAACTGCAAACTGAAAGTAAGTAGTTCTTGCAATAACGCATTCTTTTCGAAGAACAACACTGATTCTCAGCGCCGATTGGGTGTTTGTAAACCAAGAGTAGCTGTTTCTAGTTTGTGGTGGTGTATGGCTTTGACTTTGACAGTGTTGAGTTGAGTGTGTGTGTGTGTGTGTCATAAGTCATAAGTTACTTTATTTTGTGTGTGTGTGTGTGTGCGTGCGTGTGTGCGTGTGTGCGTGAGTGTGCGTGCGTGCGTGCGTGCGTGCGTGCGTGCGTGCGTGCGTGCGTGCGTGTGTGTGTGTGTGTGTGTGTGTGTGTGTGTGTGTGTGTGTGTGTGTGTGTGTGTGTGTGTGTGTGTGTGTGTGAGTGCGCGCGCGCGCGTGCGTGCGTGTGTGTGAATATTCTGACAAATAAATATGAGTGTACATAGGTGAAACTAGTGAGTACTGGTTAAAATACCCGGCTCAATAAAACCGGATTTTTCAATTCGGATTTTTGAACCGGTTCTCAACTCTAGACTCGCTGTTTTTTTTACATAAAGGTTTTATTATTCTCTCTTAATTGATGTCTACGTAATTTTTAGATGAGAGAGAGGGAGAGAGAGACGGACAGAGACAGAGAGAGAGAGAGACACACACACACACACACACTCTCTCTCTCTGTCATTCTCTTTTTTGTATTATGCAACTATTGTCAATCTTACACCAAAGATCGTTAAGCGATGATGCAATATGTCGAATTGATCTTTTGTTTGCCTTTGAAACAGTTTGGAAATAAATTTTAATATTGTCAATTCTGATATTTTTAGACAATTTGTTTTCAATTACATATTCGCAGTGTATGTGTTTTTCCTACTCTTTCTTTCAATATAATTATAAAAGCGTCACCTTGAACTGTCGTGTGTCGTCTGTTTATGTTGTAGTGGGACTTGTTTTTGCACTCAATGCCGCAATCCGGTCCGTTGTCGCTATTTTCAGCACTCGCTGAATTGCTTCTTCGATCGAAGGCGTGCTATTTTGAGACTTCACTCCCACCTCCCACGCACCCCACCCGTCCTCAATATAGTGCCTTACCTTCCCTATTTTCTCATTGATCTTTTGACCCCCCCCCCCCCCCCCCCCTCCACCAATCCCAGCCACTTTCCTTTTTGGGCTTCCTGTTTTGTAGCGAACTTCTTAAAGGTCCATTTCACCCCCATCTCTTTCCCCTGTTATTCCCTATGTAGTAAACACATTGTCTGTTTTTCTCTCTCTGTCCACTGTACTCTCTCTGTCTCTGTCTCTGTCTGTCTGTCTGTCTGTCTGTCTCTCTCTCTCTCTCTCTCTCTCTCTCTCTCTCTCTCTCTCTCTCTCTCTCTCTCTCTCTCTCTCTCTCTCTCTCTCTCTCTCTCTCTCTCGCAGTCTCTCAATTCTCTCTCTGTCTCTCTCTTTCTGTCTCTGTCTATCTGTCTGTCTCTCTATCTCTCTCTCTTTTTCGTCGTCACGCAATTCTCTCTCTCTGTCTCTTTCTTTCTGTCTCTGTCTGTCTGTCTGTCTGTCTGTCTGTCTGTCTCTCTCTCTCTCTCTCTCTCTCTCTCTCTCTCTCTCTCTCTCTCTCTCTCTCTCTCTCTCTCTCTCTCTCTCTCTCTCTCTCTCTCTCTTCTGTACTGCCTATATTATACAGCTACAAAAAAAGCACCGCAGAAGATAATTCAATTTCCCACTAGATTGAAAGTTATCGAATGTAGCATTCGAGAATCACCCGCGGAGCTACGCTTGTTTTCAAAGGCCCTGGCCCTAAGCGGTACATCTGTAATACCCACCTGATTTCATCTTGGGAACTCCATTTTTCCGATCCCCCGATTTGCAGGGTCCAGCGATCTCCTTGACCTTGACCATGACATTGATTGGTCAACAATATTCGGAAGGAGCATAAGCCAAACCACCTTCATACCAAGTTTCAACATCCTATGTTGACTGGTGCCTGAGATATGGCTAAAAAACCCACCATCAGTTTTCAAGGTCATACGTCAAGGTCGTGACCTTGACCTTGACCTTGACCTTGACACCAAAAGGCACATCTACAGTACCTAGCCTACATGCACATCAAGTTTCATCTTCCTATCCTTATTCCTTCATGGTGATATGCTGTTAACAAACCCACACACATACATACACACATACACAGCCACTTACACAAGAAAAACAATATCACCTTCGCTCCGTAAACTCCGCGGGTGATAACAAGAAGGAAAATCATCATCATCACCATCACCATCATCATCATCATCATCATCATCATCATCATGCAACATTTGCTCAGGAAAAAGGACGATCGCCATGTTGCCTGCTCAAGGGAAATAACTGTCGGACAATAAACCTCTTTCGCTTTGAAGGGCCGAAAGTAACAGCGGTCATAATAAGCTGCGTGACGTATTACCAAGAACCGCTGATTTGTCAGCAGAGCATATTTCATGGGATATATTGTATGGGTTAGGGAGGGAGAGAGAGAGAGAGGGGGGGAGAGAGAGAGAGAGAGAGAGAGAGAGAGAGAGAGAGAGAGAGAGAGAGAGAGAGAGAGAGCGAGAGCGAGAGCGAGAGGAGAGAGAGATAGAGAGAGAGAGAGAGAGAGAGAGAGAGAGAGAGAGAGAGAGAGAGAGAGAGAGAGAGAGAGAGAGAGAGAGAGAGAGAGAGAGAGAGACAGACAGATTCAGAGAGAGAGAGAGAGAGAGAGAGAGAGAGAGAGAGAGAGAGAGAGAGAGAGAGAGAGAGAGAGAGTGAGGATCAGAGAGAGAGGGGGGTAGAGAGAGTAAGATAGACATATATAAAGAGAGAGGGGAGCGCAGAGAGAGAGAGAGAGAGAGAGAGAGAGAGAGAGAGAGAGAGAGAGAGAGAGAGAGAGAGAGAGAGAGAGAGAGGGAGAGGCAGAAAGAGAAAACAAGATGACAACACCATATAAATGTAGTCCTAGTTACCAGCAACAGCCACACATATACTCTCCCTCACACAAACACGTAGGTGAAATGCCACCACACAAATCTGAAGCGGTTCTGTCAAGAACAATGTGGGAAAATATGAGAAAAACACCCATTTATAGACCCTGACCACTTTCAATGTATTTAAATGTCATTGACCTTGATCTTTACCTTGGTCGGTACCCCATCAGCAGAACGGCCACAAACAAATGCACTTGCATGCCAAGTTTGAAGACTATAAGTCAAACGATGTAGAAGATATGGCCCCTTAAATATTGTAGGTCTTCAAGGTCATACGTCAAGGTCAAGGTCATGACAGCGATAATTTATGCACGCGCAGCATCTAGGCACTCTAAGGAACAATGCTGCCAAGTTACGTTAAGATTGGCTCAGCGGTTTAGGCGCTAGGGCGTGGAACACAAATCGGCCACACACGCGCACGCACACGCACGCACACATACGGACAGCAGGCTACGCACAGCCCTCGTCACCATTGTAATGTAGTCCCGTTGTTATAGAACTGGGCAGGGACAGACAGGGACAGACAGACAGACAGACACCACGAAAGAACCGCGTTAAAAACATAAGTATTTGTATTCTTTACTTATACTGGAAGTTCACAAAATTGGATAAAATGCTGCTGCGCCTCATACAAATTCCCTACTTTTTTCTTTCCCATGTCCCTTCCTTTTCACACATAGGTATCTCACATCTCGTTATCTCACCTGTCAGGCACGTACGCACCCATACACAAACAAACTAAAACCGACAGTGAAAGTCAACAATGATGACATAAAGATAAGACAACAGAAAATAAGGATTAGCAAATGATAAACATGTTGAGTGGTAGCTTATCTACTGTGCATCTATTATTATGAGACATTAGCAGAAGGAGCCAGAGAGAGTGAGAGAGAGGTGAGAGAGAGGAGAGAGGAGAGAGAGAGAGAGAGAGAGAGAGAGAGAGAGAGAGAGAGAGAGAGAGAGAGAGAGAGAGAGAGAGAGAGAGAGAGGGGGGGGGGGGGGAGATAAACTCGAATGCTTGAAACTCGAATGTTTATTGAGGATAACTGAATAAGCACAAAATAAGGCTTTTGGGCTCACGTCGTTTTTTAAAACAAAGTGAGTCTTTTCAGTCTTGAAAAAAACCCAACGGAACATCCAGGGTTCGTCGATTTCACTGCCTTCGACGTACGAATCCTTTGTTAGGCCTAGACGATTGATCACCATGAGCAAAGACTGTACAGGGGAAGATAAACATGGATGAGCTTGCTGGCTGTGACCTTGACCTTTGCTTTGTGGCAGAGGGGGGGGGGGAATTAACGAAACGAAAATAGGGGGGGATTGGTCACTATGTTTTTCTGAAAGCTTGGTCAATATGCTTTTCAATTTTACTTGTTTGCCAAAAATAAAAATAGGGCTCCACTATGTTACATGCGCATATATAAACTTACATATAATTAAATTTTAAAGAAAGGGGTAGGGGTAATTTAATGCATAGAAATAATTTAATTTACACAGTAAAATAAAAATTAATTCTGTTTTCAGATGCACAAGTGTCTACATAACAGTATTCTCTCTATACAGGCATGGGAATTGTCATGGGAATTCCCATGCCTGCTATAGTAATAAAAATCAGACGTGAGCCTTGAAGGCTTTGCCTCTTGTTTATCAGGTCCTCAGACAAAGCAAGCAAACAAACAACAATTAAACGATAAGCAAGCACACAAATGAACTACAATCAAAACAGACTAAAGCGTTATATAAATGTACTATTACTTACTTACTTACTTACGACTTATTAAAGAAATCAGGAACATGCATGGACAGAACTGCAGCACATGCATACACACACATTTCTATCCACATGTTATCTCTTAACATGACATTCAATAGGGTAATAATAATTACCAATGAATAGGGAAAGAAAATATCATCATAATTTAAACGCATAGGTAGGTAGAGAGAGAGAGAGAGAGAGAGAGAGAGAGAGAGAGAGAGAGAGAGAGAGAGAGAGAGAGAGAGAGAGAGAGAGAGAGAGAGAGAGAGAGAGAGAGAGAGAGAGAGAGAGAGAGAGACGGGGGCACAAAAATAGACAGATACAGAAAGAGAGAAAGAAAGGCAAAGACAAACAGAGAGAGAGACAGAGAGAGAGAGAGAGAGAGAGAGAGAGAGAGAGAGAGAGAGAGAGAGAGAGAGAGAGAGAGAGAGAGAGAGAGAGAGAGAGAGACATGATCAGACGAAAAAGGGAAGACAGACACACAGACTGACACACACAACCCAACACACACACACACACACACACACACACACACACACACACACACACACACACACACACACACACACACACACACACACACACACACACACACACACACACACACACACACACACACACACACACACACACACACACACACACACACAACACACACACTTACACACACACACACACACACACACACACACACACACACACACACACACACACACACACACACACACACACACACACACACACACACACACACACACACACACACACACACACACACAAACAAACAAAAACAAAACATAAAACATTTTACGATCTTTCCCGGGAGTCCCACAACAATAATTAATTTGCTTTTACACTCAATGTTTATTATTCTCACCCCCACCCCGACCCACTCCAACCCGTCCCGCATGTTAAGGCCGCGATGCACACAGCCAACTTCAATGGTACGACTTTCCAACGGTGACGTCTGCAAGGCATGACTCTGGTGACACTCTGCCAGTTTCATTCTCTGAAGATCCCATGCACAACATTCATCTGAAGAAATGTCGTCTGTGTTTTGCATGAATCTTATCATCCTGTTCGTACATTTGGGTCTGTCTCCATGATCAATGCGAACGAAACTTGTAGGATTTCACCAG
This sequence comes from Phymorhynchus buccinoides, assembly GCA_017654935.2. NCBI lineage: Eukaryota > Metazoa > Mollusca > Gastropoda > Neogastropoda > Raphitomidae > Phymorhynchus > Phymorhynchus buccinoides. The sequence continues at coordinate 3,257,479 of CM065686.1, forward strand.
ATTCACGGGGGCCAAGGGCCCTTGGCTATTCACTGTGTCTGTACATGTGATGCAAGTGAAATTGACCCACGGCCAATATTAAAATGATACGGCTGTGCCCAATGGAAGCTGTCTTTACCAGTGGCAGTTCTCCCTGCACGCCGTAGGCCTAAAGAATTGTTGGTTGTTGTCACTCCACGGGTGGAGTGAATGTGTGGCTGGCTCCATGAATGGAGCGAAGTCCCCTGAAGTCGGAGTATGGCCGCTCATGTGGCGGGGCCCTTTAAAAGCAGCCATGCACGTAATCTTCCCACCCAAGGCCTTGCGGAATGTTCACATGGCACTGGGTGTGCCCCCAGAGTGTTTAAGGTGGGGAACGAAAGAAACAACAACCAGATTCACGTATTTGACCGGATGAATGCCTCATAGACGTGTTCACAGTCAGATAGCCGTATGTCCGTAGTTGCACGTCTGCGTCTGTCCCTTGACAAAACTAAAGGTTCTCGCGAAGGCCTGTTTTCTGATCTTTTTGGGAGAGTTGAGAAAAGAGGGACATGATGTGGACAATGTTCTTCTGTAACCCAAGTACCTCAATTACTCAATCACATGCTTTATTCCCTTTCGCCGCCAGCCATGTTTCAGCCGAAACATACCATTAAACTTAACTGGGTAGATAAAAAATAAATCTGCAATACTGCGAATTCCTCTGTGACATGTATTACATTAGGCATATCCTTACCTCCCAAAATTAAGAAAATAGGGTCTTTGGATAACAGGTCTGGATTTGATGCCTTTCAGTGACATGGGTGTTAAACCATTGTGCTAAAATGCGACTTTGGTGGTGAAAGGGTTAAAAACAATCAAGACATTCTCTGTCTGACATGCGCATAAAACATAAACATAAGAATAATAAAAACATACGTCGTTCACAAACTTTCATCCGTCATCAAATATTCCGATACAGAAAATGTCGTTTACATAAATAAAATAGAATAAGTAAGTATTAGATAAAAAGATTAAACTCTTTCCCACCCTCACCCACATCTCCTACTCATCCCCCATCTTACCACACCCTGTCTTTATCCACGCGTCCTACTATCTGACCTGTCATGCGCGCACTCACTGACGCGCAAACCAACAAACCAACAAACCAATAAACACAGTAGCAGATGGTGAGAGGGGAGGGAAGCGCGGGTGATAGCTTACAGATACAGCCGCACGAACAAACGGCGATTAGCTACAGATAAACAGGTTAGGAGCTGGCCTAATCTACTCATCGATCCTTATTACTGAATTCGTTCAGAGAGAGAGAGAGAGAGAGAGAGAGAGAGAGAGAGAGAGAGAGAGAGAGAGAGAGAGAGAGAGAGAGAGAGAGAGAGAGAGAGACGAGATGATATTTAATCAATCAAGGTCATAGCCCCTCATGCGGAGAGAGAGAGAGAGGAGAGAGAGAGAGAGAGAGAGAGAGAGAGAGAGAGAGAGATAGAGAGAGAGAGAGAGAGAGAGAGAGAGAGAGAGAGAGAGAGAGAGACGCAGAGAGAGAGAGGACAGAGAGAGAGAGAGAGAGACAGAGACAGACAGACAGAGAGAATGACAGACATATAGAGACAGAGAGGCAGAGAGACACAGAGACAGACAGATAGAGAAAGGGGTAGGGAAACTTTTAAACTTAACTATTTGCATGCGTGGCGGACAGAGATAGAGGAAGAGAGAGAGAGAGAGAGAGAGAGAGAGAGAGAGAGAGAGAGAGAGAGAGAGAGAGAGAGAGAGAGAGAGAGAGAGAGAGAGAGAG
>CM065686.1:3274249-3326749 GCA_017654935.2 Phymorhynchus buccinoides
CTTTATCCTTGTTAAATAAAGATTTTCAGTGTTCAGTGTTCATTATTCAATGTTTCTGTCTCTCTCTCTCTCTCTCTCTCTCTCTCTCCTCTCCTCTCTCTCTCTCTCTCTCTCTCTCTCTCTCTCTCTCCCTCTCTCTTCTCTCTCTCTCTCTCCCTCTCTCCTCTCTCTCTCTCTCTCTCTCTTCTCTCTCTCTCTCTACTCTCTCTCTCTCTCTCTCTCTCTCTCTCTCTCTCTCTCTTCTCTCTCTCTCTCTCTCTCTCTCTCTCTCTCTCCCTCTCTTTTCTCTCTCTCTGTCCCCTCTCTCTCTCTCTCTGTCTGTCTCTCTCTCTGCCAGCACTGTTTCTCTCTCTCTCTCTCTCTCTGCTGCCTCTTCATTATCAGATTCCCTCTCTCTGTGTCTCATCATTAGCACTGCCAGCACTCTCTCCCTCTCTCTCTCTCTCTCTCTCTCTCTCTCTCTCAATCTCTGTCTCTCTCTCTCTCTCTCTTACAGCCCTCTCTCTCTCTCTCTCTCTCATTATCTCAGATTCTCTCTCCTTGTTGAATAAAGGTTTTCCTTTTCCCTGTTGTCCCCTGTTAGATTCCCTCAATCAGTGCTGTGTCTGTGATCATCATTAGCACTGCCAGCACTGTTTACGCTACAGCCCTCTCTCTGTCTCTGTGTGCTGCCTCTTCATTATGTCAGATTCCCTCAATCAGTGCTGTGTCTGTGATCATCATTAGCACTGCCAGCACTGTTTACGCTACAGCCCTCTCTCTGTCTCTGTGTGCTGCCTCTTCATTATGTCAGATTCCCTCAATCAGTGCTGTGTCTGTGATCATCATTAGCACTGCCAGCACTGTTTACGCTACATCCCTCTCTCTGTCTCTGTGTGCTGCCTCTTCATTATCTTGGACTCTGTCGTTCTCTCCATCTTTTGTTTTGTCTTTTGCCGATCTACGATCGCAAAGGAGTCTAAATTCGTTAGTGTATGTTTCTTTGTTGTTGTTTTTTGTTTGTTTGTTGTTATTTTTTTCTGCCTGTCCCAAGGATATCTGCCGAAACGCTTGACAGAATCGCTTCAAATTTTGTGTCACCACGAGAGGAAGGCATCCGCGCAAAAAGTATCGCCGTCGTGACCTTGACTTTGGCCCATGACCTTGAAAACCAAAAATCTTTAAGGGGGCCATAGCTTACACATCGTTAGTCTTAGAGTCTTCGAACTTGGCATGTGGGTACTTTGGCTTATGGCCGTTCTGACGATATCATACCGATCACGGTCAAGGTCAGGGAGATCGGTAGGCCTTTGTCTTTTTTGCATTTTTTGTCTCTCTGTCTACCCTCCTCTGGCTCTGCCTGTCTTTCTTCTTCGTCGTCGTCGATCGCTCTGACAGTTTTCTGTCAGATGCGTCATGCTGCCGTTTGGCGCCTACCTAAGAAATAGTCAGGCCCAGCACGTCCGGCTTTACCTGGAGGAAATCTGTGTAAGTGTTTCAAAGGCAGGAGAATAGACCTTCTTCTTCTTCTGCGTTCCCAGGCCGTATGGCCATAATGGGTTAGGTACGTATGTGTCCGGTTTTCAGCTTTCACTGGTCTCCCCGCTGCGCACAGTCAACACATTTGGATTTCGGAAGAGCTCAAAGGAGAAAAAAATATTTGGAAGGTGGTTGGTGGTTTTTTAAAGGCAGGAGAATGCGCCAATAAGTCAGAAAGACAGTAGATGATAGAAAGCAACGGGAAATGGCAGAGTCAAAGAGGGTGGAATATTAGAGGAAGTTACAAGCTCAGAACTTCCAGAAGGTGGGGAGCTATTTCTACGAAAGACCCCCCCCCCCCCCCCTTCCCGTATCCCCACGGGGAGAGACTCGTGGAGAGTGAGGGGTCGTCCAGCTCCCCGTATGGAGACACGAGGCAGAGAATGGACCAGTTAGGCAGAAAGATAGCAGATGACAATAAGCAAAGGGAAAAGGCAGAGTCAAAGAGAGTGACAGATTAGAGGACGTTACAAGCACAGAACTTCCAGAAGTGGAGGAACTATTTGTACAAAGACCGTCGGTATCCCCGCGGGGGGCCGCTGTGTACCTGCCTTTGGCTGGTCTTTCCGTTGTACCACATCCTGTTTGGATGCAGAAGCTCAAAAAAGGAAACAAGAAATGAAAACCAAACCCGCAAGAAACAAATGTTTAGGGCATATTCATACTTCTTTTAATGGCAGCTTTCTTTCAGGACAAAAACAAATCATGTCTGTCTGTCTCTGTTCTCTCCCCTTCTCTGTACATCGACGGAATTCATCTGCTTTGCATCAAAGGCACTGCTAAATAATTCTTTGAATTCAGTTTTCGTTTCTTTTTAACCTTCGTTTACAACAAATAAGGAAAGTGATGTGAAATTGTCTGACAGGGCTGCTGCTCTGGGGCTTTGTTAAGTTGGAGCCATTGTTGCAAACTTGGGTTTGCGTTTGCTGAAAACAATGTGGTATCATTCATGTTACTTAATAACTTTATTGTGTGTGTGTGTGTGTGTGTGTGTGTGTGTGTGTGTGTGTGTGTGTGTGTGTGTGTGTGTGTGTGTGTGTGTGTGTGTGTGTGTGTGTGTGTGTGGTGTGTGTGTGTGTGTGTGTGTGTGTGTGTTTCAGGTCGTCTGTGGGAGATTTTCCCTTCCACTGATCTGGACACCCTTCCAACGAGAACGATTCGGAGGAGTGGAACGTTGACAACTGATAGGAAAAACACCGTTTACCGTCCATAAGGGTCTCCGATCGACTGGACGCTAATCTCACCATCATCCATTCGCCGTGTTCTGAGTCATCCTGTGGAACAGTGCTTGCCCATGTACGTGTCACTGCTTACTCCATCTAGACCTTGATGCCCTCCCGTCTCGCGGTAGGACTACTTCAATAGGATCGGTCATCAGCCCCCTCCCCCCCCCCCCCCCCCCCCCCCCTCCTCAGTTCCATCGCCTGTTCCGTTCACCCAGCTGGAGAAGCTCGTCGACAATATGATGCCAGTTCATCCTGGGGCCTGTTCCTCTGTCCTTGGACTTTCCATTGCAAAACCTCCTGGCTGGAGAGAATGTAAGAAGTTTGACAATAACTCCCAGCGAGCTAAGTTCGCATTACGAAAGTGAAGTTTTGACACTGTATAGAAATGCATAGAAATGTCATCATCACAAAACTTTAGTTAACCATGGAACAGGCAGACGGTTTCACCTTTTTGCCGGAATAGAACCAGAACCGTACGCAAGCATTCTCTTCCAAATTGTTGCGTCGCCTCAGCAACGGCAGAAGAACGTTTCAACGACGTTAGTTCAAAACCCATCACTGTGACGCCATGGAATAGTACCTAAAGCTGCTCCACATCATAGAGTAGTGGTGTGGTTTCTACAACGCTAGTACAATATTTCTGCACCGTTAGTTGAAAACAAGCAGTCAGCATGTGAGAGCGGGATAACTGTTACAGCGAACGGCTGGAATAATGCCCACAACCGCAAGCATTGTAAAGGGGAGGAGGGGGACAGTGTTCACACCGTTAATACAACGTTTCTGCAAAGTTATCTAAACACCCCCTAGCCATATCACAGGCAAAACCTAACGCCTTTTTCTTCTGGAATGGTAGTTCCAAAGACTTACTGTAGGCCTACATACTGTTTTAAAAGAGCAGTATACCTTCCGCAACGACTGTTAGAAACCAAGCAAACAAAACAACAAACTTTGTCCACGCCAGAGATGGATTAGTGCTACAACCACCTGCCAGAACAGTAGCAACACTGCAAGCATTATTAAAGTTTTATTCAGTTTTCAAAACACCCGCACGTTTTGACAAAACAGTTTTGACCCAACGTTAGGCGAAGCACCAACCCCCCACCATGTCCGACGCGGATGAGGAGGACTACTACAGCTACCTGCTGGAGATGCTGGACGTGGAGGGGAATCCCCTGGGTGGTCACCATGGCAACTACAGCCTGGAGGACTTCCTCAGCGTGTCTCTAGACTACCAGCAGATCGACCGATGGTTCCGGCCCTCCGAGGAACTCTTCCTCATCCTGCTCTTCCTCCTCTTCATCCTCCTGGGCCTGATCGGCAACGGCCTCGTCTGTTTCATCATCATCCGCAAAGGGAGACGCCAGTCGTCCCGAAACTGGTACATCCTCAACTTAGCCGCCTCGGATATCATGACCTGCACTCTGTGCACGCCTCCCACTTTAGTGAGGCTGCTTCTGAAGAACTGGCCGTTAGGGGATGCGCTGTGTAAAGTGGTACCAGCTCTACAGACGGTGTACGTGTTCGTGTCGACGTTCACTCTAGTGGCGTTGGCCGTGGACAGGTACCGAGCGGTGATGTGTCCTGCCCAGTACAGCCGTCTGCACGTCTCTCCCCTCTACTGCTTGATTCTCATCTGGTTGCTCTCCCTCGCCATCGCGGCGCCCGTGTTCGTGGTGCATCGTTTGGAGGAGGTGAAAGGCTTCGGCGGTTACGTGTTGTACACGGTGTGTTTGGAGCAGTGGGATTCCCACTCCTCCCTCACCATCTACACGGTGTTCGTTCTGCTCGTGCAGTACTGCTCCCCCTTGGCCGCCATTGTCGTCCTTCACCTTCTCATCGGCAACTTCCTGCGCATGCGCAGCGAAGCGGAAGGGGTGGGGCGACTTCCGGAGTGCCAGTGGCAGCGGAAGCGCCGTCGTCACCGGAAGAACATCTGTCTGCTGACCAGCATGGCGGCGTCGTTCGCGGTGTGCTGGCTCCCCCTGCATGTCATCAACGCCCTGGCGTCTATCGACTATATGGTGAGAACTGCAAACCCCATGCCTCAAGGCCCCCCACGTCACGTGTAACATTCCCGCTTATGCTTGGAAGATTTCTTAAGATTTCTTACCAGCTGTACGAGGGTAAACACGTGATTTTGACACGTGACGTGGTGGGTCTTTAAGGGCCCGATACACTGCATACTATTCGATTCACTACGATCCGATTTTTGACGTTTGTGAGGCATGATTCACGTGAAATTCTACTCTGTGAATAAATCTATTGAAATCCTCCTGGTTCTGTTCACTATAAGTTGTAATCCCCCGTACACGAATCTTGATTTGTTTTAAAAATATATCTGTGTTTTTTGTATCAGACATTTTAGTTGATTCGTGTATTGCGGTCTACATAAGAATAGTGAACGAAAATAGAATTATGTTGAGATGGAAGTGTTTCACGCGAATCATGACTCACAGACACCGTCACAATCGGGTCGTATTGGGGTCAAATCGTATGCAACGTGGCTGGCCGTTTAGAGTTGTTGTGGTGGTCTTACCCTGACTAAAAGACTCCAGGGATCACCCCAACAGCCGAAGCACTTGAACACTGTGGTACAAATGCACCAGCTATGGGATGAGAACATTGCTTGTGTGACCGTTTTTTTTATTTAAACCCCGCCACGTGGGCAGCCACACTCCGACTTCGGATAATTGTGTTTTGTTGAATTGTGATGTGCTGTATTGCAAGTTAGTTAAGGCAATGGAAGGAGAGGACTGCGCTCCACCTCTCTGTATCGAGCCCCGAACATAACGAATGATAAACTCGATCATCCCTAAGGCCATAAACAGCCACATGGGTATATTAAGCATGGCCGGTCCAAGTGATTCGTAGGGGGGGGGGGGGGGGCGGTCGGGGGTCCAGGGACCTGCATATGTTCCGGGTTAAGGACATCCATTTTCCTCTGATCCACTGGGGGTGCATGCTTCCGGGTTTCCTCCTCCTCCTCCTCCTCCTCATCTTTCTTATAACTTAAAACATCTGTCGTCTGTGTTCAGGGGGAGAATCTCCCGGGACAATTTTGCAATTTAGTGATCATTAAGGCAACAATCGAGCCATGTTCTGACTGTTCATCCTTGTATAAGGTACATGCTTGGGGCAGAGGGGGGGTTCCGGAAACCAGGACCCCCCTCCCCCTAGATCCGGCCCTGTCCAACGTAATCGTTTTATGCTCTCGTGTCACACATTCCAGACAGCCCCTTCCCCGTGGTCCACGCCGTTTTCATGCTGCTGGGTTCTATCCTCTTTGTCCTCTCCTCCCTCTTTTCCGTCATCATCATCATCATCATCATCATCATCATCATCATCATCATCATCATCATCATCATCATCATCATCATCATCATTGTCGTCCTCGTCGTCGTCGCCATCATCATCATCACCATCATCATCATTGTCGTCCTCGTCGCCATCATCATCATCACCATCATCATCATCATCATCATTGTCGTCCTCGTCGTCGTCGTCGCCATCATCATCATCATCATCATCATCATCATCATCATCATCATCATCATCATCATCATCATCATCATCATAATCATCATTGTCGTCCTCGTCGTCGTCGTCGCCATCATCATCATCACCATCATCATCATCACCATCATCATCATCATCACCACCACCATCATCATCATCATCATCATGATCATCATCATCATCATCATCATCACCATCATCATCATCATCATCATCATCATCATCATCATCATCACCATCACCATCATCATCATCATCATCATCATCATCATCATCGTCACCACCCCCATCATCATCATCATCATCATCATCATCATCATCGTGATTCTCAATTAATCACATTTCTCCCATGTTTCAATTTTATTATGACAGACATGTTCCTTCGATCCACTGGGGGTGCATGCTTCTGGGCTTCCTCATCCTCCTCTTCATCATCATCATCATCATCATCATCATCATCATCATATCATCCTACTCACATTTCTTATGAATTAAAACAGTTATATTCTGTCTTCAGATATTCCAGGACATCCATTTTCTTCTGATTCACTGGGAGTGCATGCTTCCGGGTTTCCTCCTCCTCCTCCTCCTCCTATCCTACTCATCTTTCTTATAACTTAAAACACCTGTCGTCTGTGTTCAGATATTCCAGGACATCCCCGGCATTTTCCTCTGATCCACTGGGGGTGCATGCCTATGGGTTTCCTCCTCCTCCTATCCTCCTCATCTTTCTTATAACTTAAAACAGGTCTGTTCTGTCTTCAGATATTCCAGGACATCCATTTCCCTCTGATCCACTGGGGGCGCATGCTTCCGGGTTTCCTCTTCCTCCTCCTCCTCCTATCCTCCTCATCTTTCTTATAACATAAAACAGGTCTATTCTGCCTTCAGATATTCCAGGACATCCACTTCCCCCTGATCCACGCCGGCTGCATGCTGTTGGCCTTCAGCTCTGTGTGTCTCAACCCAGTCATCTACGGACTCCTCAACTCCAACTTCCGCCGCGACCTGCACCGCCTCTTCCGCTTCCGCTTCCGCACCGGGCGTAGTTGCAGTAGCGGTAGGCGCGGTGGTCGGCCCTCGTGCCACGCCACTTCCTGCGGAAGTCTGTACTACACGACGGGCATGCGCAAAGGGAGCCGACACACGGAGCAGTGCGGGCTTATTTCTGTCTCCCCGCTAGAGGTCTCTCAGTCGTGCGGTGGGGTGGTGGGGGTGGGTGGGGGTGGGGGGAGGAAGGTGGAGATGATCAGCGCTGTGTGATTTTTGTTACGACTTTTATTGTGTGTGTTTTAAAGGTTTAACATTGACGAACTGAATCGAATCAGAGATGATCAACGCTGTGTGATTTTGTTACAACTTTTAAGGTGTGTGATTTAAAGGTTTAACATTAACGAATGTAATCGAATCAGCAAACTGATGTGATCAACGCTGAGTGATTTTGCTACGACTTTTATTGCGTGAGTTTTAAAGGTTCAACATCGACGAATTAAAAATGTAGTTGAATCAGCAAACTGAGATGACCAACGCTGTGTAATGAAAGTTAGGTTTTACGTCCACTCGGTTGCAAACCAGCACATATGGGACGAACCATCAACCAACCATCGTTCAATGCTCTGAGCAGGCCCTGGGTGTACTGCAATACCAGGTGTTGTCTGCCTTAGAAGTAACCATGACGGGCTGTGCAGTTGTATGATTATGGCTTTTTATGACGACTGTCCAGACTGCAAAAGAACGTACTCTTCCCGTATTGTCCTCTTCATCCACCAGAGGGCGTGTAGATAGACATTCTATCTCCCCACAGACCCTCGCATACGAAATGAATGTCATCATCGTTATTGTGTTCGGGTGGTGTAACGTGTGCGAATTAATTTTGCTGAATCAGCGAACCGGGATTGTAACTAGAGCATTAGGACGCTACATCACCAACCGCGCGGCGCTATTTCTGCTCCAGTGACCTTGACCTTTGACCAATGACCTTCACGTTCGAACGTGGCTTAGATATATTAAATACCTACGCGCGTGTACAATGTCAGCGTCCTAGGTCTCTGTGTTCAAACGTTATCGTGTTACCATACAAATACGCAGTGGAACTCCGCTTAACGTCCACCTCAGTATCACGGACACCTCGCTAATCCAGACAGTTTTACTCAGTCTCTTCTCTGCTTATTCATTACTTAAAGAGTATATCCAGCATAGCGACCACCTCGCAATTACGGACAGTTTTGGCCAGTCTGTGGGGTGGTCGCATCACGGAGGTTCGACTGTACATGTATTTACAGTCAGCCAGGTACAAACAGACCAACACCACTGACAGCATTACAGACTTCGCTTTATGGCTGGTTACCAATAAACTGTGTAGAACCAGTGTTCTGGGAGAGAAAGATAATAAAATACTGTCATAAAGGAAAACAACAGTGACATTTTAAAAGCTTCATCTAACTCTTACCAGATCCCCTAGCAGAAAAAACAACAAACAAAAAAACACCTGATTTTCTAGATAATCTTCTGAAACTGTACACACCTCTTCGACAGTTACGCTCTTTCTCTGACACTTCTCTCCTCCAGATCCCTCGTTGCCGCACCAGAACCCTTGGCGAACGTTCTTTCTCTTTTCAGACTCCCTCCACTTGGAATAGACTCCCTTTAACTCTCCGTTCTGCCAACTCCCTTTCTTCATTTAAGTGATTTTTTTTTAATAATAGGACTTTTTTTAAAATTTTCATTTACAAATTCATTTCTCTTATTAATTATTAGATCCCCCAACAGCATTAACCCTTTCACTGCCAGAGGGGAAAACATAGCATTAACCCCTTCACTGCCAGAGGGGAAAACATCGATTTCTTATTATAAAATTTAACTTAAAAGAGGCTTGTCTAGTGTGTCTGTCTAGTGTCCAAATGATCTAGTGACTTATCTTTCCTGACTTGTCTAAACCAAAGACCATCATTCCAGGGCTCATGAATTATGACATCATCAATGACGTCACACATCCCGTAGTAGACACGGGGCTGGGCAGGGAAGGGGTTAAATAGTGTAGTCCGATGCTTCTTCTTCTTCTGCGTTCCCAGGCTATATGGCCATAATGGGTAAGGTACGTATGTGTCCGGTTTTTTCAGTTTTCACTGGTCTCCCCGCTGCGTACAGCCGACACATTCCGATTTCGGAGGAGCTCAAAAGGGAAATTATTTGGAAGATTTTTTTAAAGTCAGCAGAATGGGCCAACAAGTCAGAAAGATAGAAAGCAAAGGGAAAAGGCAGAGTCAAAGAGAACGGTGGCAGATTTGAGGAAGTTACAAGCACATAACTTCAAGAAGTTGGGGGAACTTTTTTTGGGCGAAAGACCCTCCGGATATCCCCACGGGGAGAGACTCGTGGAGGGGGCGGGGTCGCCCAGCTCCCCGTACGGAGGCACGAGGCATTCACCCACTGGCCCAGTAGTCCGTTGCAAAAGAAGCCCCGGGCAGCCTGTTCGTTAAACCTTCGCTGCCAAGACAGTGACAGTGAGCATTGCATGGAAGCAGATTACAGAACTAGTCTAGACTAACAAGAACTGGAGACTGCTATGATGGAACTTATCTCTGTCTCTCTGTATCTGTCTCTCCGCTGTGTGTGTCTCTCCGTCTTGTGCAGCTATATAGGCCTAAATACTGGGCTTGAAGGAAGGGAGAGATTTGTCAGTGCCATATGATTTGTTTAAAAGTTATGAATGTGTGGACATATTGATTTGTAAAACACAACTATCTTTGTCTCTCTTTGTTTTATTTCTCACCAAATATCACTTTCTTACTCATTTGTGTACATAATAGTTTGATAATTGTAGGCTAATGTTTTGTTACACGTGTTATACTAATCCATTTGCATTCAGATTCGAGTGACTATTTACTTAGTGTGTGTTATGGTTTCCGTTGAAGTACGTTGGATTTGATTGTGATATCGTTGAACATAAGGTCCTCTCTCTCTCTCTCTCTCTCTCTCTCTCTCTCTCTCTCTCTCTCTCTCTCTCTCTCTCTCTCTCTCTCTCTCTCTCTCTCTCTCTCTCTCTCTCTCTCTCTCTCTCTCTCTCTCTCTCTCTCTCTCTCTCTCTCTCTCTCCTCCCCCTCTTCACACACACACACAATACACACACACTCATACACACACACATTAGTTTGATTGGTGATAATAATTGCAATGTGATCAATGTTGTTTTTTATATTTTGTTTTGGGGAGTTCTGTTATCCATTCAACAGATTCAAAATGTTCTAAAGTGCCATACAATAAAGTGGGTTTTGCTGAAAACATTGTGGAATGTGTGTGTTAATGTGTGTGTGTGTGTGTGTGTGTGTGTGTGTGTGTGTTAATGTGTGTGTTAGTGTGTGTGTGTGTGTGTGTGTGTGTGTGTGTGTGTGTGTGTGTGTGTGTGTGTGTGTGTGTGTAATGTATGTATGCCCTTTGCTATAAATCTATCCATAAAGCTGCTCCATCTTACCTCTGCGACAGTATTTCCATCTATACGCCAGCTCGCACTTTACGTTCAGTTTCTGACCCGCTTTCTCTCCAGATCCCTAGGTATAAGCTTTCAACTGTTGGTCGGCGCTCTTTTGCTGTCTCGGGACCGACATCTTGGAACAAACTTCCTCTTTCCCTCCGTCAGCGACCGACCCTCTCAGCCTTCAAATCTAACCTCAAAACCCACCTGTTCCCCCGTGATTGAGGCTCCACTCTCTTTCTCTTCTCTCTCTCTTGCCTTTAGGTCTGTTTCTACTGTATACCATTTATGTCAAACGTGTGTGCTCGCTTTGTATTGCATTTTTGTTTGAATGCGTTATGAATGCTAACGTGTGTGTGCGCTTTGATTTGATTTATATCAAGATTCAGCGCCGTATAAATACCGTATGTTGTTGTTGTGTGTGTGTGTGTGTGTGTGAGAGAGAGAGAGAGAGAGAGAGAGAGAGAGAGAGAGAGAGAGAGAGAGAGAGAGAGAGAGAGAGAGAGAGAGAGTGTGTGTGCGTGCGCGTGTGTGTGCATGAGAGAGACAGTGTGTGCGCGTGCGCGAGCGTGTGTGTGTATGTGTGCGCGCGCGCGCGTATGTGCACGTGATTGTAGAGGCATAAGAGGTCCCGTGTTTGGACGCATGCACAACTTGAGATCTTGCACTCACGTTAAACCTCATTCCGCTATTTGGTAAGAGAAGACTGCAGAGCTGGTGGGATGGATAACATACATTCACACAGCATACACAGAAAAGGGCTCATGCACCAGCGAGATGCCCTCTCCAAGTGGGAGCAGCTCGAATTTCACAGAGATGTCTATTAATTATTAAAAAAAAAGTAAAACCAATACCATAATGAATGTGTTTGGGTATGCGTGTTTGTGTGTACATATTTGAAATAAAGGTTACAAACGAGATACGCAGACAGATTGCCACACAGGCAGACGCACTAAGAAATATTCAAACACTCAGACAAATGCACCAACGTGTGCATACCCATCCACCAGTCTTCAGAAATCTCCATATTAAGGGGAAGAATTCAGTAATGATAAATTATAAGTTTCATAGAAAGGAGTTCCTTCCCTTTGAGTTCACGGAAGGAGGCGCGGGGGGGGGGGGGGGGGGGGGGGGGGGGGCGCACCGAAGAAGAGACACGGTCTCGAAATATTTGCAATTTTAATAAATGTTTTAACAGTTATTTCCATTTGTTGTGTTTTCTTTATTTTTTCTGCTATATATATATATTGTAAAATTGTTTAAAACATTTTGGTCCCTATGTCTTTGAAACGAACATTAAAACTCTTAAGAGTCGAAACAGCTGTCCTCGGCTGGATTCTGCCAATGCCTCCCTAACAAGGAGGAAAAACTAAACTAGCACTCTGTTTTTTAGAACATAGATAAAAATACCAAGTTAATCTAACTGGTTTTGGTTCTAATGTTCTTTTCAAAGTCATACAGACAAAATAATTTTTAACAATTTCACTATTATTGCATTTCAAATGCTCCAACTTTTAAGTCCTGTAGGCTGGAGGAACGGTGCCAGCAGTAAGCTGAGATTTTTTCATATCTATTTTTATCCTTTTGGATACGTATTTCAGTTGCTGGCCCTCTGGTTGTGTCCACTACTGATGGTCAGTTATAACTTGTTATCATCCGATGTCATCTGGATAGATAAGAAACTTTGCAGTAAACAAAAAATTACAGTATTACAATCTCATATTTATTTCGTTGATTGTCCTTTTCTGTGCAAGAAACGACCTTTTTGACAAATCACCATAACCTTTACCGGACTTCTGGGGTCGCCCACGACCCCTTGACACACAAAACATGTTATATATCTAAAACTATTTAAGCAATCTTCATGAAATTTCACGACTTTGTCAAAAACGTAAATGGCTTTAAAGTGTGTTCAATTTTATTAATGTGTATAAAATATAAATGACGTAATATGACGCGTAATTTTGATATACCTGTCCGGATGACGGGGTCTCCCACGACCTCTACTTTAAAGAGCACTGCAGTGCATTGAGTAGGGGTCGTGGGAGACCCCCGCCATCCGGACAGGGATAAACACATGGTGCCTCTTTGACAAGTAGGGGTCGTGGGAGACCCCCGCCATCCGGACAGGGATAAACACCTCGGAATTTGCTCTTGGCTGAGTAGGGGGTCGTGGAAGACCCCCGCCATCGTGTCTGTGTAGTCAAAAGCATGATCCGGTAAAGATTAACTTACGATATGCTTGTGGCTGTTTCAACCTGTCTTTGAAAAATATGTAGGCAGTTTTGGATTTGTTTTTCTCTCACAAATTGCATTGTGACTGTCCTTGGCCGAGAGTGAGAGTGTACCCTGGGAAAGGCTTATCCATCACATACAAATTGCAGCAGATTACTCCAAAACAGCTCAGATTTTGTTCTGGTTTATTAGGGTACACCAACGCTGGTGACACTGCATCATATTTTGTCATCAATATTGTCAGATGGGGACTTAAAGCAAGTCTGACCCGTGCACTTTACGCACGTAAAAATCCCCCGCACAGCTGTTTCGGGAGGAACATTTAGTTTATCTATATTTTCAGAAGTTTTTTCAAGCCAACTTTAGTTTACCATAAGTTGCTTTTCATAAATTACAATCACGAATATGTTGTAGTATGTGACTAAATTACTTATATTCAGTGGATATTGCTAGATGTTCACTCATGGGAAATTTTATTTATGTTTGTGTATTATTCAAGAACATTTTCTACTAAATATGTTGTTTGATACTGCTCAACAAAATAAGTTTTTACCATAAATCTGATGGAAGAAATATATTAAAAATACAATGAAGAACATACAGCCCAAATATTTTTACAAGCAAAAGCTTGGTGCAGTTTTTATCTAAGATTTCTAAATTCAGTCTTTTAACTAAATAGCTTGATTTTGTATGGGGTGGAACAGCTGTGCCCAGCGGTTAAAAGTCGATAAGATCAAGGAGTAATCCCACTGCCTGGCTAAGGGTATGAACCAAGTGATAGCTAGGTTTCCAAAGTTCGCCTCTAATCCCTCCTCACCCCCCCACCCCCCTAAAAAAAATGTGTGGCACTGCTCATGCGGCGAATCACTCTCCAAGTGGGAACAGCCCGAATTTCACAGAAACAAGTCTCTGTGACTGGAATATACCAAATACCCATCACACGCACACACACACACACACACAAAAAAGGGATACAAAACTGAAACAGACTGCAACGTCACTGACCAAAACACCACACAAACAAATACACAACAAGTCTAAAGTGACATTTTATTGACGAGACAAAAGAAAACATGGGATATTTCAACAGATGTCTTTTTCAAACAACACAGACAACACAACAATACTTCCCGTCTTCACAGTCGAGGCTGCTTGACTGGAAGACTTGACTGGAGAATGTTTGACCGTGAAGAGGGGAATCATTTATGTTTATGCCCTCTTAGCGCACGTACACACGTACGCCGAAGTTCCGTGCAGAAACACCGTAATTAAATCAAAGAAAGAAGAAGAAAAATTGGTGTGGAAAGTCATGCGCTTATTTTTTCCTTCTTTCTTTTACTTATTTATGGGGTTTTCCGCACGGAACTTCCGTGAATATGTCTATGTGTGCTAAATGTTACACCCTAACACAAAATCTTATGTGATTCTGTCAAGCGGTTCACAAGATATCCTAGAGAAAGGCAAAAACCAACCAAAATGTGACAAACGTTATTTTGTGTTTTTTTGCTGTCCCATCTTCTGGGCTGTACAGTGGCGTTGCTCCCACGCCGCTCATTCCAAATCCCAACTCGCAGCCACACCCCAGCTTGTTCAGGTCGCAGAATCCGAGACCAGCAGTCCAAGGGGAGCGAATCTATGTTCGGCCGTCAGGAGGCAACCAACCGAGGAGACACTGCACTGCTGCTGAGAAAAATGTGACAAACTTATACTCCTTAGCTGAATGTATTCTGGCAAAGGACAAAAGAAGCAATGCACACAAACCTACCTAGATTCTTTTGGAATGACCCATCATTTTATGAAGTTGTTGCCGAAATGCGTTGCAGCAAGGGAAATAATCAGAACTGCTAGTCCTCTGCATCAGCAACCTGCATACACTGGGCATACAAGGTGGGGCAACACCCCTTCATCACTTCATTGCTGCTGTCATTTTCCCCCGTGAGGACACCGTGGGATCTTTCAGTACAAATAGTTCCACCACCTTCTGGAAGTTCTGTGCGAGAAACTTCCTCTAATCTGTCACTCTCTTTGATTCTGCCTTTTCCTTTACTTAGTATCATCGACTATTTTTTCTGCCTTATTCAGTTATTGTCCGATTCTCCATTTTCAAAAAAAAATTCTTCCAAATAATATTCTCCTTTGACAGTTTGAGCTCCTCCAAAATCGGAATGTGCTGGCTGAATACAGCAGGGAGACCAGTGAAAACGGAAAACCGGACACACACGTATTTCATCCATTATCACCACATGCACTGAGAACTCGGAAGAAGTCATCATTTTGTGTTAAAACCACTTAAATAAGCCACACCAGCATAGATTAAAGCATTCTTCCTGATAGAATGGCTCCAGGATCGATTGCTTGCCTCGTAGAAAAGAATGAATCCGATAGAGGGCAAAGCAGCAGATTTTTTCTGCTTGCCTTCCACTACTTTTTTTTTTAGTCCGAGAGCCAAATTCTGTACACATCAACCCTAATCCCTTTCTTCTTCTTCTGTGGCGGCGACCAACTTCTATTTACAGAAGTAAATGTACACACTTGGGGATCTGAGCATAGAAAAAGAAGAAAGAAGCACAGACAAATAAAAAAAAAACTAAAAAAAACTAAAGCCTATTGAGAGAGTGCAGTGAGAGTTAAGTTGAAATAATTAGGAATCAATGTTCTTTACCGTCTGCATCTTAATAACAGTCTAATTGACGAAACAGATCTAGGTAAGTAGGTTTGTCTCATCATAAAACAAAAAATAAAAACAGCTCTGTTCAAATGGGTGGTCCAAGCTTGTCCATGGAGAGAGTAGAGTGGAAAGTTGTTGATGTACAGAAAAACATCAGTGGAGCTGATCACACACACACACACACCAGGGCTCCCAGGGACCCCCATTTGGGGGTCTATGAAGCACTAACATTCCAAGGACCCTCTAAAAGAATGTGCAGGGGGTCCTAGGGATGCACTAGAAAAATTATTTTTAGCATTTCAATGCCACTGCGACCCTCTATCCCGCCTCTAGAACCCTCTATACTGTAAATGAAGGAGTCCCTGGGAGCCCTTGTTTTGCGGGACGATTGGGAGCCCTGCACACACACACACACACACACACACACCACACACACTGCAGAGGCTTTAGACTGGCGGCCCAAACTTCTCCATGGTCAAAGTCACCAGCTGCAGATGGTCCAGAAAACAATTGGTGCTCACTCGCAGAAGACGCGCCTCCTTCGCTTGCAGCACCCTGCACACACACAGTCAACACTATTTAACGTAACAGATGGTTAATCCTGAATAACCACCCTGCAACAAAATTTGAATTAAAGCCATTCTGTACAGCAGTTCATAAAATGTAGCATGGAGAGACTGACAAACAAACAGGTATAATCCCCCATTCCCACCTTGTAAGTTAATGTAACTTATGAGACAGATGACAATGAATTACAATGGAGAGACTGACAAACAAACAGGTATAATCCCCCATTCCCACCTTCTAACTTATGAGACAGATGACAATGAATTACAATGGAGAGACTGACAAACAGGTATAATCCCCCATTCCCACCTTGTAAGTTATGAGACAGATGACAATAAATTACAATGGGAATCTGGTCAGTCAAAGTTGAAAGGACTGAAATTTTATTTTGGGACAGCCGATATTTCCAGATTTTTAAAAAAACCAACCTTACAGATTCAATTAGGACCACAAAAGTTACAAATTATCCAGATTGTGTGGTCCCTTTATTGAGCTAGCTGTTATTTCACTGTGTTATTATTACATGTATGCATGAAGTAGGCAGTGGTTGGGCCGGCATCATGGCTGGGTTCCGCTGAACGGTCCCAGTCTGGCCGGTTGTCTGGATGTCTACCCACCAAAGCTCGCGCTCTCTCTCTCTCTCTCTCTCTCTCTCTCTCTCTCTCTCTCTCTCTCTCTCTCTCTCTCTCTCACATTCGATTTTATTTTTCTTCTTTTCTTTTGTTTTTCTCTCTCTTCGCCCTTTTCAGTTGTAATAATGGTCTGAACTGACCTTGACAACTATACTGGAAGAAGAAGAAGAAGTAAACATATGAACATCACATTGCTGCCTTACACATTCAGAACGTTGTCATGGTGACTGATGATCTTGGCAACGCCCCCGCGGCGCGGCTCTTTGTCCACACTCAGCGTGTTGGCCGCAATTTCTGCATAGCGCGCTGAAGGAAACGCCACCTCCAGGTGACTGGTGGTAAATCAAGGGGAGTAATAGTAATACTAACAGAAAATACCAGGCCTAGGTGATGGGCGGGTAAAGTAAGGAAATAACACACTGACAATAAATGAATAATCAATGAGCATTAACCTTGCAGTGTATAGTTACAATTCTATAGTATAACTTAAGTTAATTCTATGTTGGGAATCAGGGGGTCAGAATCAGCGCATGAATTAATGTGCCTCTAGATTTTTAGAGGGTCACCTGGATTATTTTAGGGGGACTCTCTTTATATTATCATCTCTGTTTAGATGGTACGTTTTGTGATTCCTGGGCTTGGAATCATGATAAATGCACTGCCGACTTCTAGTGAGTTCTCCTGACTGAGCCGTCCGAGTAGATTTGGAGGTGGTGCTGGTAGTGGTACTGTCCTCGCACCTTTGCTTTTACCAGAGATGTGAACCATGGAAGGTGATGATCCAAGGTTTCTGTAGCTCCCACGGAGGGTAGGGCGGGACAGGGATTGGTACTATTGTCTCAGGGTTAGCTTGGCAGTTTTCCCATATCATGGCATATGTCTTTAGTTTGGGAACAGAAGGGTGTGATCCGGTCATGCAGTTGAGGCTTTCTATTTACCATGCAGTTGAGGCTTTCTATTTACCATGCAGATGAGGCTTTCTATTTACCATGCAGTTGAGGCTTTCTATTTACCATGCAGTTGAGGCTTTCTATTTACCATGCAGTTGAGACTTTCTATTTACCATGCAGTTGAGGCTTTCTATTTACCATGCAGTTGATGCTTTCTATTTACCATGCAGTTGAGGCTTTCTATTTACCATGCAGTTGAGGCTTTCTATTTACCATGCACCATCGAAGAGCAAACCTGCTTCGGACAAGAGTCCGTGTCCAGGCCTTCCTTGACAACACTCTTCGTGTAATGGCAACCATCCTGCCGAAGCATTATTTTAGGCATGTTGTTTCAGCATCCCCCGAGGTTGAAGGTGCTGAGTGTTGGGCTCAGGGGTGATATGATTGAAGTTTATAAAATATGTCACCATTTATACGATTATTCCACTACTAACAGCCTACTAACTCTTTGTGAGGGTGATAGAACCCGTGGCCATAACTTTAAGCTGTACAAAAAAAAATACTAACACCAGACTAGCACAAAACTTTTTTACTAACAGAGTAATAAATGCATGGAATAACCTTCCCGATGAAGCAGTTAATGCAAAGTCATTAAATTCATTCAAAAATATATCATAGTCTTAGAGTAGACAAGTTTTTCCAAAACAAAATGTATTCAGTTAATATACAGATTTAAAGGAATAAAACACAGATGCCTTAGTAGTCATCAGTGAATTAAGCCAAACCAAATAAAAATCAAAAACATATTTAGAGGGCAAAAGGCTAAACAAAATAGCCTATAGTGCCATTTATGCTATGCTATGCTTGAGTGTGCCCACTGGCACTGTGGGCAGTGTGGCAGTGTGGGTGACAGGTTTGTTTCTGCGGGCAAATCGTTCCAATCGCAATCTGGAGTTACACACTGCCTGTCTCTGTATGATGGTTGTTGCTTACCCGTACGAATACAGCTCGGGACAGAAAAAGGATACAGCCTGAGGTTGTCAGTGGAGCTCATTGTTTTTGCTTTGATGCTTCTGCTTGCGATACACGTTGTTGGGCTGTGGTGCTATTGGTGTTGCCTCCCTTGAAACAAGTGTGTAACTAAAAACCGAATTCACACCATTTTATCACATATTAGCGTCAAGCCATTTTTTTTTACAAAATGAATTTTAAGACAAAAACTCATATCTGGCATGACTTAATTAATATTAGGCTTTTGTTTGATTACATCTATGTATATTATAGACATATTCGCAAGCTACCTTGCTTTCTGGATATTTGTGCAAAAAGTTTATTTGCCTACGCATGCGTATTCTACTATAAACACAAACTTCCGGTTTAGTGTGAACAGCTGTAAAAAAAATATTAGAACTATCTAAGGGGTTTTCTAATTACTCTCTTCGTTGAATTTGTAAAAGAAAGGTGTAGTGTTTTAGCTGTATAAGCTGTCTACTACGTGTGTTAGCATATAGCCTGTTAGAAATGGTAATAATTTGACGTGGCATCAACTCAAGAATTTAACAATGGGCTACCTCTTCTCCAAGTTGTGGAGTTTGTTCTCAAATGAAGGTAGGCTGATTTTTGGGGGGGGAGAATCTGCTCCTTAGGTTTTTGTTGTTGTTGTTGGGTTAAAAAAAAAAGTTATATCTCGTGAAATAGTGGGCTTTAGTGTTATTAATAAGGCTTTAGTGTAGCTTTATTATGGCTTAGGCTTAGTGTTATAATAATAAAAAAAATTGTCTGGAGGAAACACAAACAGGTGGTTAGGAGTTGGACTTAGGTCCATCCCCTGTCGCAGTCAAATGTGTAGCTCATGCAAATCTGCCGCTCACTACTATGACTATGAGAGTGTGTATTTGCGACAACCACAAATTTCACTCTTTCTTTACTTGAAGTTGAACCATTTACCTAACCCTAACCCTAACCCTAACCCTATCCTTAACCCTACAAAAAAGTGAAATTTGTGGTTCATGCTCAATGTCGCAAATACACACTCTCATAGTAGCGAGCGGCAGATTTGCATGAGCTACACTTTTGACTGACATCCTCTTGTACAGGAAGGCGGACTGGGATGGCATGAGAGAGGTGGTCAATACCCTTGCTGTTAAAGTAGCCTAGTCGAAGGACACAGCAAACACTGAAGATCTTTGGCTCCTATTCAAGACTGCACTCCAAGAGGCAATCGAAGCGTACATCCCATATAGGCTGATGCTTGCTAATAACTTAAATAAGTACCAGCCTTGGACAACCCCTGAACTGCAACGGCTACTAATTATCATGCAAACTGCTGGAGCACATCATTGTGTGTTCTGTAATGGACCACCTAGAGAGAAACAGTATCCTCTGTAACCAGCAGCACAGCTTTAGGAGGCTCAGTCTGGCACAGATCATTCGAGACACTGTCACACAGCTCCAGAAGGACATCAACTGGGATGGTCACATAGAGAACATCACAGCCAAGGTGAACAGAATGCTAGCGTTCCTGTGGCGAAACCTCAAGATCTGCTCAATGGAACTGAGAGGAAGAGCGTATCTGACTCTTGTCAGACCCGTGATAGACTCCCATCATAGAGTCTGCCAGTTCTGTGTGGGACCCTTACACTCGGAGGAACGTGAATAAAATCGAGGCTATGCAGAGAAGGGCGGCTCACTTCGTACTCAACCGCTACCACAACACCTTCAGTGTCACTGACATGATATCCCAGTTAGGGTGGCCCACACTTGAGCAGTGCAGGAAAACTAGCAGGCTGACAATACATTATAAAATCCATCAAGGCATTGTCCAGGTTGACAAAACCAGGCTCATCCCAGCACCGCCAGAGAAGAAGAGAACTCTGAGAAGAGAAGAGGAATACAGAATTAACTCATTTTTCCCTCAAACCATCCACAACTGGAACGGGCTACCTGTGTTTGCCACCTGTCCCAGCATCTTCCACCAGTCGTCCATCAAACAATAGATATTTTTTGGAAGGTGTTCCTGTTTTGACGCGGCATCATGTTGGGGATCCACAGGGAGAACCAGCTGGCTGGGTCATTGTAGATTAGCTTTTTCTCTTGCTCTCTCTTTTTATTTTATTTATTTTTATTTTTATTTTATTTTATTCTTTTGTTTCTCCGACTTCGAACCTCGACCGAAATAGTACCATAAAAATCAAATTGTTGATTGTGGGTTCTTAGCCGAAAGAAGAAGAAGGATTCTTCTTCTTCAAAGTTTAAGTTCAACTTCAAGTTGTAAGTATTAAATGTGGTCAGGAAATGACACAAACTCAATGCAGCAAAGTTCTGACAGCAAATTGTTTTAACGGACCCTGGCCATACTAATAAATAGGTAGCAATAACAAATCAGACTTGGTAAAGTTCATTCTGGATACTCAACAGGAGAAGGCACGAAGAAGAATTGCTGACACTACAGTTCTGCTTCCTTCTCTTTCTTAGGCCACCCCCCTTAAAATTAAAGAGAAAAAAAATATAATGTGTTGCACTTGCAGTGTATGGGGGGGGGGGGGGGGGGGGGGTGTACTTCGCTAGTAAATACCAACCCCTCATTTTTGGGGGGCTAATTATATTTTGTGCATAAGACTAAGAGTCTGGATCTAATACCCCCCCCCCCCCCCCCCCCCTCCTACACACACACACATTTTTGGATCAAATTTGTGCACAGGGCTTATACAAGGTACTTTTTTTAAAAGATATAAAAACAAGTTTTAGCCCACCCAATGCCAATGGATTCGGGAGTGAGCGAGGACATAGCGTTTCTTTGGTACTAATGGTAGCAACAGCACGTGACCAACAAAAATGATGAGGACAAGAAAACACCACGTGTTTAATTTTGGAGACCATTTTTATTGGTGACAACCACGTTTGAGAAACCAAAATGGCGGCACTGACGTCATAAACTTGTTCCCGATAACAGTAACCACCCCATGCATACCTGCCTACACTATGGTTTGAGTTTGACCATAGAAAACTACACATTTGAGGCCAAACTACTCACTGTTGAGACTGACTATGCATTCTGGAGTCTGCTGACTACTCATTTGAAATGAAACTGAACTTGATTGTCAAAAGCAAACTTCTTACTACTACTACAGTACTAGGAATCCTAGGGAAATTGACAGTCGGCTCAACCGTTATTTAGACCATGATGAATGCTGGCTTTGTTCTGAGAAAAGAAAAGCCCCCATTTGGCCTCTGTATTCCTATGCACTGTGCTAGATACTATTAATTCCTTGGCGGACAATATGAATATGCAATGTGCCTATTAATTCCTTGGCAGACAATATGCAATGTGCCACAACAACGTTAAATTTAGTCATGAAAATGGTGATCTACAAAACAGCTACCAATGCCATACCAGGGCTTCTAATAAGCTGACGTTTCTTAGGGTCCCAGGGACCCCTTCATCAGATTTAAAATGAGTCCCAGGCTAACTTCACTGTCTTCAGTGGGTCCCCTGTACCACATCAAGAAACATGTCTATAAACATACGTGTACAAATACACTTATTACACATACCTCAAATTCGGCGATTGCTCTCTGCCGCAAAGTCGTTGATGGTTGATTGACATCTTTCTCACTTTCTTTGCACTTTCCAGGCACTAACACCCACGAATTTAAAGACATTTTGTTGTTTGTCGAGTAATGCGAAAGGCTTTTTCCGGTACAGTGAGACTGAGAGGCATCATGGGAAAGAGAAAGTTTTATAATTAACTTATTAAGGGAAGCAACTCTCGCATCATAGCAGATGATGGCTGTGGCCGACTTTCAATGTTAGACAGTGTCTTTATTCGTTTTTCATGATTTTTTGAGTGCGTCCCCAGGGACTCGCTTGACAAACATTCAATGCGTCCTTTTAGCTTTCAATGCGTCAGGGACGCTAGTTTTTGCGTTATCAGAAGCCCTGCCATACAATGATACACAATTCAGTGTAAAAACCAGCAATGAACATGGGCAAATATTTTTACCCCTAAAGCTACTCAATTTGCTGTTCAAATTACTTATGCTGAGTTTTGGTTGTAGGCAGGTCTGCCCTTGCTATCTCGCAGTCCTAGTTGTAAAGGACAGACAGGCATTCAGTGATTCACAATCATGCACATGCATGCATTCATTATATGCTTTTTTTTCTTTCTCTTAGTAGTTTGGTGGTTGTTGGTTTGTTGCAGAGCACAAAGTGATCATCGTGGGCCTGGACAATGCCGGGAAGACCACCATCTTGTACCAGTTGTGAGTGCCTTTAGTTTCACTTTATGTACTATGTTTGTGTTGTGTTTCAGCTGCATGAACTTTCTTTCACATTCAATCATTGTTTAATTTTTTTCTTAGCAGTTTCAGGAGAGCTAAGTTTCATTACAATGTAGATTCAAGGTTGTTTTGTTGTCACTTATAGCCAAGAGTTCTGCGAGTGTGTGCGTCGTGTGTTCGTACAGAGAGATTCAGAGAGAGAAAGTGAGACTAGAAAGAAACCGCCGAAGGTAAGAAATTGCGGAAAGTGTGTCTGGTGAGTGGTGTGCATACATGTGCCCATAGGCATGCATGTAGTTGAATGTTGACTTGTGTTGTTTTTACTTCAGCCTGATGAACGAAGTGGTTCACACATCGCCCACCATCGACAGCAATGTGGAGGAGGTGGTGTGGAAGAACATCCACTTTCTCGTGTCATGACATGTCACAGTGTGTCACGATGTGTTGTTTTCAGCCTGATGAACGAAGTGGTTCACACATCGCCCACCATCGACAGCAACGTGGAGGAGGTGGTGTGGAAGAACATCCACTTTTTCATGTCATGACATGTCACGATGTGTTGTTTTTACTTCAGCCTGATGAACAAAGTGGTTCACACATCGCCCACCATCGACAGCAACGTGGAGGAGGTGGTGTGGAAGAACATCCAATTTTTCATGTCATGACATGTCACGATGTGTTGTTTTCAGTCTGATGAACGAAGTGGTTCACACATCGCCCACCATCGGCAGCAATGTGGAGGAGGTGGTGTGGAAGAACATCCACTTTCTCATGTCATGACATGTCACAGTGTGTCACGATGTGTTGTTTTCAGTCTGATGAACGAAGTGGTTCACACATCGCCCACCATCGGCAGCAACGTGGAGGAGGTGGTGTGGAAGAACATCCACTTTCTCATGTCATGACATGTCACAGTGTGTCACGATGTGTTGTTTTCAGTCTGATGAACGAAGTGGTTCACACATCGCCCACCATCGGCAGCAACGTGGAGGAGGTGGTGTGGAAGAACATCCACGATGTGTTTCAGCCTGATCATGTCATGACATGTCACAGTGTGTCACGATGTGTTGTTTTCAGTCTGATGAACGAAGTGGTTCACACATCGCCCACCATCGGCAGCAATGTGGAGGAGGTGGTGTGGAAGAACATCCACTTTCTCATGTCATGACATGTCACAGTGTGTCACGATGTGTTGTTTTCAGTCTGATGAACGAAGTGGTTCACACATCGCCCACCATCGGCAGCAACGTGGAGGAGGTGGTGTGGAAGAACATCCACTTTCTCATGTCATGACATGTGTGTGTTGTTTTCAGTCTGATGAACGAAGTGGTTCACACATCCCCCACCATCAGCAGCAATGTGGAGGAGGTGGTGTGGAAGAACATCCACTTTCTCATGTCATGACATGTCACAGTGTGTCACGATGTGTTGTTTTCAGAACATCCACTTTTTCATGTCATGACTGATGAACGAAGTGGTTCACACATCGCCCACCATCGGCAGCAACGTGGAGGAGGTGGTGTGGAAGAACATCCACTTTCTCATGTCATGACATGTCACATGTCACGATGTGTTGTTTTCAGCCTGATGAACGAAGTGGTTCACACATCGCCCACCATCGGCAGCAATGTGGAGGAGGTGGTGTGGAAGAACATCCACTTTCTCATGTCATGACATGTCACGATGTGTCACGAGTGGTTCACACATCGCCCACCATCGACAGCAATTTCAGTCTGATGAACGAAGTGGTTCACACATCGCCCACCATCGGCAGCAATGTGGAGGAGGTGGTGTGGAAGAACATCCACTTTCTCATGTCATGACATGTCACAGTGTGTCACGATGTGTTGTTTTCAGTCTGATGAACGAAGTGGTTCACACATCGCCCACCATCGGCAGCAACGTGGAGGAGGTGGTGTGGAAGAACATCCACTTTCTCATGTCATGACATGTCACGATGTGTTGTTTTCAGTCTGATGAACGAAGTGGTTCACACATCCCTCACCATCAGCAGCAACTTGGAGGAGGTGGTGTGGAAGAACATCCACTTTCTCATGTGTCACGATGTGATGTGTTAATGTGTCATGATGTGATGTGTCAATGTGTCACAATGTGTTGTTTTCAGCCTGATGAACGAAGTGGTTCACACATCCCCCACCATCGGCAGCAACGTGGAGGAGGTGGTGTGGAAGAACATCCACTTCCTCATGTGGGACATCGGGGGGCAGGAGTCCCTCAGGGCTTCATGGAACACCTACTACACCAACTCCGAGGTGAGCCCATTTTACAATGAGGCTTTATACTGAAAATTCTCTGCCCCTGTCTCGTGCACTGAGACGTGTGCGCCACCTACATAAGATTATCACCCTTGCCTGTCACGAAGTAGTAGCACATAGCCACAGAAAATGATCTGCCCCTGTCTCATCACTAGGTGGCATGGTCAGCTCAGTCCTAAAATTATCGCCCTTTTGTCCCCAAGAAGTAGTGTAAAGGCTCTTTATCGGATGAAGAAAGGAAAACAAGATTTAACAAAGTTATATTTGCAATGTCATACTGCTACCAGTTCTTCCCAGGTGCTAAGATGGCTAGGTGACCCTCTACAGATCTGGAGACACATTTCGCTGGCTCATTTTTGTCCTGATGCAGCAGTGGGTGATTTCTGATATATTATTTTAAAACACTCAGGCATAAAAACAGCTCCTCCGTCTCCTCCGACAATTTGTTGTAATTGAAGGAATCTTTGCCTTAAAATTTAAAAAATGCCGCTGAAAATACAAGCGCAATGTTATTCTCAAACGGTGCGACCCGTATTTGGCCGAGTGACGCTTGTGGACAAAACTGGCTGACGAATCAACCCGTTAATGGCGTGTTAGAGAGTCGGAAGGCAAGGTAGGACGTGAAATGCTGTGAAATGAGTACTTGCCCCCACCCTCGCTCAACAAAAATGTCGGCAGATGTAGCTGTTGGTTTGGTAAGTCGTAGTGACTGCCTCTCCCCTCCCCTCCAACCCCCAACCCCGGCATGGGGACAAATCTCTGGACAGTTTTCATGCGTGAACACTGTGTAAAGATTGCATGTTCAGAAGACGTCCCAGTCAAGTGCACTGTAATGTTCATGGAGTCGCAGCAAATGTGCAAATTCATGTTTTTTTCTGTACAGGTCTGGTGATCATTCTTGAGATCAGCACAGACAGGAAATGGCTGCCCCTCACCAATGAGTCCCCTGAGCCCTGTAGAATGTCGATGAAATACGACGAAAGTCATGGTCTTGTCTACATAAATTTGCGTCAATTCATCACTGAGTGTATGGTGTTCAGTAATATTGTTGTACATATTTGATTTGTATTACCGGTATTTCATTTCTGTTTGTCCGCACAGTGAGAGGCAGCCCCTTACCAAGGAAGAGCTCTGTAAAATGTATGCACAACGTACCTCTGTTTTGAACATGGATTCATATCCTTGTTGTGACATACCAGTTCTTAGCGATGCTCTTTTATTGTATGAAACTGACTGGAGTCCGCCGAGGAAAGTTGTGCCAAATCAGCAGAAATATTGAGAATCAAGGTGTTTCTTTTTTTCTTTCTTCAATTCCTGTATGTCCATATGACGTCGTATAATAATTGATATTGTTTTGTTGTCTTTACAGTTCATCATCTTGGTGATCGACAGCACGGACAGGGAAAGGCTGCCCATTACCAAGGAAGAGCTCTGTAAAATGCTAGCTACTGAGGTGAGAGTGGGTGTTTAATATGTGTCAGTGTGTGTGTGTGTGCACGCACGCGCGCTACCAATCCTTCAAATCCTTTGTCATTGGGTCTCACTGCAATCACAAATCTGTGTAAATACATCAGTCTGCCAAGAACCATGCACTACAATGTCACTAACTGAATTGGAATAGAAGTATTAATGTAGAAAAGTATTGACGAAAATTAGTACAAGTTGAGTTGCACCCATGTATATGTAGATTTTAATGTCAACGTTTACATATATTTACAATTTGTGTCGTTTTTGTGTGTGTGTCTATCTTGACCGCAAAACTTTTATACTTTTGTAGAGGACAAAATAAAGACGATTGATTGATTAATTGATTGATTGACAGGAGCTAAAGAAGACAGCACTATTGGTGTTTGCCAACAAGCAGGACATCAAGGGCTGCACATCTCTATGTGTCCATCTCTATGTCCATCTCTATGTGTCCATCTCTATGTGTCCATCTCTATGTTCATCTCTATGTGTCCATCTCTATGTGTCCATCTCTATGTGTCCATCTCTATGTCCATCTCTATGTGTCCATCTCTATGTCCATCTCTATGTCCATCTCTATATGTCCATCTCTATGTCCATCTCTATGTGTCCATCTCTATGTCCCCAGGAGCTGAGGAAGGCAGCACTGTTGGTGTTTGCCAACAAGCAGGACATCAAAGGCTGCATGTCGGCTGCAGAGATCTCGCAGCAGCTGCACCTGACGTCGGTCAAGGACCACGTGTGGCACATACAGGCCTGCTGCGGACTCACCGGGGAAGGGTCAGTCGTCTTGTTGTTGTCGTCGTACCCTGGCTAAAAGACTCCAGGGATCATCCCAACAGCGGAAGTGCTTGAACATTGTGGTACAACTGCATCATCTGTGGATGGATGAGAACATTACGTGTGTGACCGTTTTTTTAAATTTCCCCGCCACGTTGTCAGCCACACTCCGACATCGGGGGCTTTTGGAGACTGATGGTGTTATGCTTATAAGCTTGTCATGGCTAAGGACAATCCCAACATAACAACATTTTGATGTAGCCTTGGTGTTCTAGCCTATGTCAATTGATCTGACACTGCCTTAAGCCAAGGCGGAGGGTTAGTGTTAATATTGATTGATAAATCATTGTTCCCAACAGGGGGGAAGACTCGGGGAAACCTGGCTGTCAATTTGCTAGGCAGCAGGATTTCTCCCTGAGCTCTTACCGACTTTTAGCTGCCATGGGATTTTTACGTACGTAAAGCAATGTTTTTCTTTTTACAGGTTGTACCAGGGCCTGGAGTGGATCACCAGTCATATACGCAGGAGGTGACAACCCGGAGTCAACACACTATTCCACACAGCACAGGCAGAGAGAGACGGGGAGAGGGTCACCAGTCATATACGCAGGAGGTGACAACCCGGAGTCAACACACTATTCCACACAGCACAGGCAGAGAGAGACAGGGAGTGGATCACCAGTCATATACGCAGGAGGTGACAACCCGGAGTCAGCACACCATTCCACACAGCACAGGCAGGGAGTGGATCACCAGTCATATATGCAGGAGGTGACAACCCAGAGTCAACACACTATTCCACACAGCACAGGCAGAGAGAGACAGGGAGAGGGTCACCAGTCATATACGCAGGAGGTGACAACCCGGAGTCAACACACTATTCCACACAGCACAGGCAGAGAGAGACAGGGAGTGGATCACCAGTCATATACGCAGGAGGTGACAACCCGGGGGGGGGGGGGGGGGGGGGGGGGGGGGGCAACACATCGGGTCTTCTGCAATCACAGCCTTCCCTGAACTCTGCTGTTAAGGCCCTGCATGCACACATCCAACTGCAGTCACAGCCTTCCCTGAACTCTGCTGTTAAGGCCCTGCATGCACACATCCAACTGCAGTCACACCGCCATCCACCTGTGACCACGTCTGTACGGCATGAATCTGATCCAGTGGTTTACGCGAGATCTATGAAACCCTGCTATGGGTTTTGTTCACTCTGTTCATGTAGACCCCCCCTCACCCAAATCTGATTAAATATATAAAAAAAAGTGCGTTTTACATTAATCTGATGCAATTCAGTGTTGGGGATCTGCGTGAATATAGTGAACAAAGCTAGTAGGATTTCGTTGGATTCACGTACGCGGTGGTCTTTCATCTGATTCATGCTTCCTAGACGTCGGTCACAGTTGGATAGCCGTACAACTGAAGACAGATGTGTAAAGCACAACTTTGCGAGTCTGTTCCGTTGAACACACTGGAAGCTTCTCTGCCTCTCTCTCTCTGTTCTCTCCTCTTCCCACACTGACTGGCTGACTGTTGCTTTCTTCAGTGGACGTTCTGGGGTCTGTTCCGTTGAACACACTGGAAGCTTCTCTGCCTCTCTCTCTCTGTTCTCTCCTCTTCCCACACTGACTGGCTGACTGTTGCTTTCTTCAGTGGACGTTCTGGGGTCTGTTCCGTTGAACACACTGGAAGCTTCTCTGCCTCTCTCTCTCTGTTCTCTCCTCTTCCCACACTGACTGGCTGACTGTTGCTTTCTTCAGTGGACATTCTGTGGTCTGGCCGGCAGAGTGTGTGTGTCCCTGTTTCTAGAATAGCTGTGTGGTTGGGTAGTGATGTCATGTAACGCATTGGGTTGATCATAAAGGGAAAATACTGGTGTGTGTGTGTGTGTGTGTGAGCGAGCTGGTGGTTTTTGTCTGTGTTGCTAAAGGGAAAATAACTGAGTATGTTAGGGTATGTGTTAGTACGGTGTGTGAATGTCGTTTTGGTAGGTGGGTTTTTAAGGGAAAATAACTGAGAATGTTAGGGTATGTGTTAGTACGGTGTGTGAATGTCGTTTTGGTAGGTGGGTTTTTAAGGGAAAATAACTGAGTATGTTAGGGTATGTGTTAGTACGGTGTGTGAATGTCGTTTTGGTAGGTGGGTTTTTAAGGGAAAATAACTGAGAATGTTAGGGTATGTGTTAGTACGGTGTGTGAATGTCGTTTTGGTAGGTGGGTTTTTGACCTCATCACTGCTCTGTTGACGAACAGTGTTCGTCATTGATGATGTCATAACTTTTGATGTCATAGCCCTGGAGTGATGGTTTTTGGTTTAAGCATGACAGGACAGATTGTTCTGTAGACTATTTTCTCAGATTGAGTCTAACATGTCTCTTTTAAATTTTATAATAAGAAAATTAATAATTTCTCAGTTTTCCTCTGGCAGTGAAGGGGTTAAAGGGGAAAGAATTGAGTAGGTTTGGGAATGTGTGTAAGTGCCTGAATGTTGTTTGGGTCATTCTTTTGGTTCTTGTTTCGTTTCCTTTTTTTTTCTTTTTTTCTTTTTTGATTGAAAAGACCTGTCCTTGTTTCAAGCATTTCAATTCGCACTGGCCCTGAACTTGATTTTGATTTGTAACAGTAATGGATTTTTGTTGCGGTGGGTTCATTAACATGCCCTAGTCTTTTCCCTGGTGGTGGGTTTTTTTTAGATGTTGGGTTAAAATTAGATTCCTTGTCCTTGGATTAGATTAGCGTTACTCCGTTAGTGTTTGTCCTTTGATAACCATGTCATTATAATAACACAGTACCATTTACTCTGGCTCTGTGGGTTAGTTTTATGGGGTGCGTGAAGGAGAATGGATTTTAAACTGTAGCGGAGGTTTAAACGCCACATGAGCTGCGTGGGAAAGTGCGTTTGGGTGGCTCAGAAAACGAGACCTAACCTAAATAAAAACATGTTTATTGGGATACTGCCGAGGTCACCTTTGACCTTTATAGGTCTGCATGTTCTTTCTTTTTCTTTCTCACCTCCCACCCCCTCTCCCACCCCTCCTGCACCCCTCTCTCACCCCTCCTGCACCCCTCTCCCCCTTGCTGGCTTCTTTTATGATTTATGTTTAATTGGGCTCCTTTGTTTTTCATTGAATGCAAAATGTATGTAATGTGCAAAGAGGTTGTCGTCCTTTGTTCCAGTTGCTTTGGATTCCTCAATGTCTCTACAGACCTGTTTACCTTTGCGATAATGACAACGACGAAAAAAATTTGGAAAACAAAAAATGGAGAAAAAAAACACCACTACAGTTGCGTCGGCAAGCGATACTTTTTGAAAGAGAAAGAGAAAAGGCCAATACATGGTTTTAAAAATGTTTTTAAAGGTCTCCCAGTGCACTATTGCTTGCATATAATTGTGTAATTACAAATAGTTTTCTTGTTAATGGGGTTTTGTGAAGAAAAATAATCGACCGCGCTTTCGATTACATTTTTTTTTTCAAAATTACTTCTTTTTTTTCAGAAATTACAAATTTGCAAAATAGGTCTGTCTCTATTTAATGCCTGCTTCATTTGGATTGCAACTGAGAGGGGAATACCCTGTATTCATGGGGCTTCTCTTCAGGCTGGGTGTCAGAAGTCAGGTTTGATACAGGGTCCTGAAAATCAGGATGATAAGAAAGTGAGAAGCAAGCTCCCATGCCCAATCCCTTTCTTGCCTTCCCATGCTTTGTCCTTATGTTGTCGCTGGCCATGTCATGCCTTAGCTTTGTACCTTGCTTGAAGGAGACCCTGTCAGATTCCCCGTAAATAGCATGATTCCTATAACGCTTTTTTAAAATTCGGTCTTTGAGGGGTATCTTTTCATGTTTTGAGTCGGTTTGGATTAGTTCCGGTTCAAATTTGTTTTTAAACCCTGAAGTTATCTCCCTTAAGCAAAAACTATTTTGTTCCTCAGTCAATTTTGGGTGGCATTTATACGGTCGTATAAAGAAAAACAAAGAAGAGTCCATTGCTGTTTATAGCCCTACATACTTTAGCAAATAAACAAGAAATAGGACATAACATGAGTAAATATCTTAAGCCGATATAAATACCCCTCTATTTTTCCCAGGATTTTGTAGAAGCCCCCTTGTAGTTAGGACCTAGTTGATGTGTTTTATATACAGCCACAACTTGATATATAAGTAATGTCCCATATGTTCTTTTAAAGAGCGGGAGGACGTAAAGCATGACCGACCTTTTATATACATATCTGTATTGTTAAAAAATCGGGACTTTCCTGGTGTGGCACTGCCTCCGGGCATTGCCTCCAGGATCATTCCCACCATCTTTATATCTACTAATGTCCCATATGTGTCTGTTCCAGACCGGAGGTCGTTTTCTGGATCTTTTCTGTGTATGTCTGTTCATTTCTGTGTCATGTTTCCAGCGCAAAGTGCCAGCATTCAGGCAGGTGCAATAGGGGCACTGCTGGATTACAATGCTCGCCTTTGTGTGTGTGTGTGTGTGTGTGTGCATGCATCTGTCTGTGGTTTGCAGCGAATCACAAATGTGGACAGAAAAACATTCAAACTGAAATGTTGCAACTTATTTTAGTCAGACATGATGGTAAAGCTTTATTTTTATCTGTCAACACTTACTGCATGTGCTTGTGTTTTGGAGTGGGACTGTTTGATGCTGACATGCTGTACATAGCGCCTTGTTCCTTTGCCTCAAGAATACTGCTGTTTCAAACTGTCTATAGGCACCACTTCAAATATTGTTTTTAAGAAATAAAAAAATAAATCAGTTGTAAAACAAGTACTAAAACTCACATGCTTTTATTCACAGTGTGTGTAGCTGTTGGTAAATTAGGAAGTACCTTGTTCACACCACTGCTGTAAATTCCCTTGTCTCGTGTTCAAGGTAAAAACTGGATATATTTTGTCATTAAGGAAGGGATGATGCTTTTTTTCTTTGAGTTTAATACTCTTCTTTCTATTTCGTAGATTAATTTGCATTCATTCTTGCGTTAATCGGAAAAAATCCTTATTCAAAGTATGTGCTGTCCTGGTTTTATTGCAAATGTTATAAATTTATAAAATTGCTAAAAAGCAGATAAGTATTTCTTTGTTTTGAACCATGCACCTTTCTTGCTCTGAGGGAAATGAGCGTCAGAAGCTGTGATCTTGATTTTACTCATCCAGATGCAGGTCTAGGATTGTCACTGCAAATCATCATTTATCATAGTCATAGTTTTGTTCATACCATGCATCAGGACTTTTCCTACTCTTATCAACATGGTGGTCCCCATCCTAAGGACTCGGCGTTCCGTTCCATTTTCCCCCATTTAAACTGGAAAGAAAGAGTGAGGCTGGCATTCAACCCCGGGTCACTCACGCATTCAACCCCGGGTGACTTAATGACCCCGCCACATTCCTTGTGGTGCATGTTTAGCTGCTTGTGACTTGAACTGTGGAGGTAAGGCAATAATGATATTAATAACAAAACTTACTGCTGTAGGGTCTAAGGAGACGGACATTTAATACATTTTGTTTTGTGTGTCGCTATCTTGGGCCAGTCTTGTCGATCCCATGTAATTGAAACATTCTCCATGCTTTAGTCCGCTGTCTTGTACTTCCGTAGTCAGACGAAACTGGTAAAGTCATTTTGTATCATAGAACCTCACCTGTATCGCGATAGAGTTTGATGCATTGAAAAAAATCCCCCTGTGGGGAAAAGTGTTCACTTTGAAAGTCCTTTTGGATGGCTAGAAATATGTACCGTATTCAGACCTGTTTACTCCACTCTTTTCCAGTAGTATTCTACTCAATTTGGACCTCCACTACTCTTCAAAACTGAAAATAATGCTCTTTAATTCTTGATTACTACTCATTTGCAGTAAGCATTATCTGATGGTTTAATGAATAAAACTACCCATTTTGCACCTAAACTACTCATTTCAGCTATCTAGACTTACTCAAGACTTGTGTAGGGGGTAAACAGGTCTGCGTATTTTACGGACTATAAGGCAATGTGTTTTTTCCCAGACTGAGACCCCTGCGCCTTATAATGTGACTGATAATATAGTAAGAAACTATACTAACAAAATGTGAATGTTGTGTACAATTTGGGGCGTGTGCCTTATAATCAGGTGCGCCTTGTAGTCCGTAAAATACGGCACATGCTTCAATCACGTCAAACAGTGTGTGCTGCTCACTTGCATATTATATTATGTGCATGAGAAAGCTTGCACTGTACGCCTTTGTTTTTATCTTGTACAGGCCTGCATGCTTATGGCTTATGCACACGCAAATGTACATTTATTGCATGTATGGGCACCCAGACTCGCTCACACAGAAACTCCTATGTATGTTAATTTCTTAAGTGTTCTCTATGAAAGTTCACAAACATGTATGTATATAGACACAAGAAAGTGAAGGATTGATACGACAAACTTAATCTCTGATGCATCAGATGATGATGATGATTGAGGCCAGTGCTCTCTCTGCTGTTAATGTTTGTTACGTTTATTTGGTACTACAGGCCATTATTGCATCATCACAGTGTCATCGGCCCACCACGTTTTATTTCGTGGAGATGGTATGCACGCACTCACAATTCAGACGTAGACATGTTTCCATGTTGGCAGTTATCCATATTCACAAAAGCGAGTGTTCTCCTCCAGAGGGCACAGCTTCACTGAAATATCTAGTCCTGCCTACTTGTTTTTTTGTTTTGTTTTGTTTATTTGTTGTTGTTGTTTTTGTTGGTATTTCTTATGTTTGTTTTATTTTTTTAAATGGCTTCTGTTTTTTTAAAGTACTTGGCGTGCGTGCACACAGCTAAATGTCTCTGTGCGGAAACTATGAAAAAATAAAAGAAAGAAGGAAAAAATAAGCGCATGCATTTACGCACGGAAAACGCATCCGCTTATTTTTTTCCTTCTTTCTTTTACTTATTTACGGCGTTTCCGTACGGAGACTTTAGTCGTGTGCATGTGCGCTAAAACTAAAAACTAAAACAATTCAAAGAAACCAAAAAGTAACGCTACATTTGTTTGTTTGTTTGTTTTTTTAGCTACACTGTCGGTGAAATGAAAACAGAAGAATAAACGAATGGATTTGAATTTTTGTGTTTGTAGGTTTTGAAAGTTAGGCATACCCTTCTGTTTGATATCCCTCCCTCCCTCTCCACCCACTCTCTGATTCACCCAAAGAACCTGCTGGATAATCTGATTCTTGATGCAGTCAAATTGTCGATACAAGATTCTAAATCAAGATTCTTTAATTAGGCTGTGTACAAACAAAATCATTTTGGTTTTCATCTTACTCTCTCTCTCTCTCTCTCTCTCTCTCTCTCTCTCTCTCTCTGAGCCCCCCCCCTCCCTCTCTCCCTCCCTCTCTATCTGTCCTTTTCTTGTACCCCCCCCCCCCCTCTTCCCTTCCTCATCAGTGTTCCTATAGTTTTCAAACATCCCCCGAAGTCGGAGTGTGGCTGCCCACATGGCGGGGTAATTAAAAACGGTCACACACGTAATGTTCTCATCCCTAGCTGGTGCGCTTGTACCATAGTGTTCAAGTGCTTCGGCTGTTGGGATGATCCCTGGAGTCTTTAAGCCAGGGAATGACAACAGCAGCAAACATCATTTTCTGTGTGTATCCTAGAAATTCTGTGTGAGCGTGGTGCTATGAACTTATAACACCGAGTTAACGTTAACCTGTAAAATGTTGATATTTTATTTTATTTTTGTAGGTACATATGTAGTGAGAAACAAAGTGAACAAAGCCTGTTGTATTGAACATTGTGCATCGAGAATACTGTATGCTTAACATTTTTCTCCTGTGCTATATTTTTGTGTACATATGATTATTACGTTTTAGTCAGTAGTGATGTTTTGGTTGGTTGGTCTGTTTGTTTGTTGACTGATGTGTTCACGTTGTTTGTGTGGATTGTGGATCCAATTCTTATCGACTTTGTGGGAAAAGGGAACTATTTTTCTATGTTCGTCGTGCTGTGTATCCATCCTTAACTCTCTGTGCTGGTTATGTATCGGGGGAAAAAAGTAGTTCTTCGCTTCATGGAGAGAGGTGTACAAAGAAAAATGTTTCAATAGGTTGGTGTGTGTGTGTGTGTATAAAGAAAAAAAATCATTGTTTCATGATAAGAATGGTATGTATGTGTCTATATGTGTGTGCATACAAAAATAGTTACTACAGATTTCTAAAGATCATGAAAATTCATCTTTTGTTTTAAAAAAATTAAAGTAGCAGATTGGGCATTTTTTTCAGGTTGTTTTACTCGAATAAAGTCAAACTTTTAAAAATAAGAAGCTGTGAGCGCTGCTTTGAATAGGGCATTTGCCACGAGTGTTCGTTCTCTATACTAGACTACTAATTTGCCCGCACTCGTTCTGCCCGAGTTACGCTGACCTTTCTAATTCAACTCTCTATGTTCAACTCAGTGAATTTCAAGGTCGTCCTCACGTGGCAAATACCCTATTAATGGATGATTTTCGTGAAAAAAACAAAGGGAGAGCACTACATGAAAATTAGAGTAGTCTACCTTGAACGAATCGGTCAATCATTATAATCAAGCGCAGCATGAGGCGAGTGCATTGGCTGAATGTAACTTCCTGTTTGTGTTTGACCGATTCTGTCAAGCGAGACCACTCACATTCACCATGAGATTACTCCCCTTTAGTTATTTGCAAATATTTCCTATTGATTTGCAGTTTGTTCGCAAGGTATGAGTTATTAGTAACTAGCTAGATTACTAAAAAACACACTTTGGGACTTTCCTGGTATTGCAGTATCTCCAGGATCTTCCCACTATCTTTAAAGTTATTAATGTCCCATTTGCGACTTTGAATTCTGAAAAAGTACCTGATAAAAATAATAAATTATATTAATTAGGTACTTTGTAGTCACAGAGGCGTCTGTGAAATTCGGGTTGCTTCCACCTGGAGAGCGCGTCACAGCTAGAGAGGCGAACCATACTTTTTTATTCTTTTTTTTTTGCATGCAATTTTTGCGTGACTGATGAGGAAAAGTAGACAGTCTGCCTGTGGTGTCATTTATCCGATTGAAGAAAGCACTGTCTTGAAACAATATCATCACATCAATGACTGATATCACCAAAAATATGGCAGACGTTTTGACACAAAAAGTAAGAGCCTTTAAACGAGGCTTTATACTGAACATTCACTGCCCCTGTCTCGTGCACTGGGACGTGTGCGCCACCTTCGTAAGATTATCACCTTTGCCTGTCACAAAGTAGTAGTAGTATATAGCCACAGAAAATTATCTGCCCCTGACACGTCACTAGGTGACATGGTCAACTCAATCCTAAGATTGCCCTTTTGTGTCGCCAAGAAGTAGTAGTAGTAGTAGTAATTAGGGCTTGAAGTGGGCCTCGCGGCCCTTTTACGCCCTTTCTCGTTAATGACTTTGATTTGTTTCAGGGTGGCTTGCTTTCTACAACTAAACTATAAAATTTAACAAAAATATGGAATGGACTTTTCCTTCTTTTTTTAAAATCTTTATTCATTGAAAGTAGTATAAAAATTTGACATCATTGTGTCTTATAGAAGATGTATAAAGGTTTAGAGAAAAACGAAAAAGAAAATATGTATTTCAGAAACATTTGGTGTGGTTTAAGTGATAAGGATGGCCAAAATGAATTTAAACTATCGGTTCAGTGAAATGACCTAGAGAATGTTCCTGCATCAGAAGACAAATCATAATGAAAATCAGGCCGAACTTGACACCCTCCCCCCCTGGAATGTTCATGTTGAAAGTGTCGCTGTGAAGCAGCGTCCCACCATTCTCTGGAAAGGGATAGGGTTAGAATCAAGTTAGACCTTAGACAATCTCCAGCAGACTTTGAGATTGAGGATCATAAACATGAGGGGGGGGGGGGGGGGGGGGGGGGGTATATCTAAACAGACCTGTTTACTCTACTCTTTTTGAGTAGTATTCTA
The DNA here is from genome assembly GCA_017654935.2 of Phymorhynchus buccinoides. Lineage (NCBI taxonomy): Eukaryota > Metazoa > Mollusca > Gastropoda > Neogastropoda > Raphitomidae > Phymorhynchus > Phymorhynchus buccinoides. The sequence continues at coordinate 3,311,712 of CM065686.1, forward strand.
CTCAATTTGGACCTCTACTACTCTTCAAAATTGAAAATAGTGTTTAATTCTTGATTACTATTCATTTTCAGTGAACAGTGTTTGATGGTTTTAATGAATAGGACTACACATTTCGCACCAAAACTACTCATTTCAGCTATCCTGACTACTCAAGACTTGTGTAGGGGGTAAACAGGTCTGTCTAAAGTACAAGATTGCGAAAATCAGGGAAAACATGATCACGCTAATGATGATGATGATTACTATTATTATTATTATAGCAAAATGAAAAGAAGATGCTGATTATCATTAATACCGTGGAACCTCCCTTCTAAGACCTCCCATTACAAGACTCCCTCCCACATAAGACCTACTTCTCTGAGACCCTTTGTAAGTATTAAAATTACCTCCCTTATAAGACTCCTCCCTTATAAAACCTCAATTTGGATGATTTTTTTAAGGTCCTTTAAGGGAGGTTCCACTGTAATTATTAAAGAAGAATTTTGAGAGTAAAAAAATAACCAGGTTTTTTTTCATCGTTCGCAAGTTTGCTTAGTGATTCAAGCGGCAATGAGGTATTGGCTTCACTTTTTCTGGCAGAGCCGCATTGACTTTGCATAAACGCCAACTTGATGCGGCAATCCACATCCCGCATTGGCTAGACAGTGTGGGAAAGAAAAAAAAAGATTGACAAAGTGTGTTGGAGCTCACAATTTACAGTTAGGCCGTGTACACACATAAGCGGATATTCCATGATGAAACCCGTGCGCAATCCATAAATAAGTGAAACAAAGAAGGGAAAAGATTTGTGCACGTGTCCGAATTTCCCCTATATGCGTAAACTTTTATCCTTCTTTCTTCCACTTATTTAGGGTTTTCCGTACGGAACTTACACGTCTAATGTCTCAAGGGATTTAGAAGACTGGATCTTTTCCTCAGTGCAGGTCTTCAGGTGTGTGCTGTGCCAAAACTACGGAGGTCTTTGATTCAGACACTGATTACTAGTTCAGCATTGCATTTTCTGTCCTTTTTTTTTGTAGTTACATTTTTTTTTTCAATATGAGATCAGATTTGTACATGGTGACAGCATTAATATGACCTTTGATTTTCATGTGAGAAGATCATCAGATAAGGTTGATGTTTGTTTGTTAAAACTTGTTTTTGTTTGTCTAACCATTTCCCCCCCACTCCATACTCGTTTATTTGGGGGTGTTTCATTTATTTTTTTATTTTACATTATTTTCTAACGTTTTGTTCGCTCGTTCCACTCAAGTTTCGAAATTCAATATTTTCTGTATCAGAGCATTAACCCTTTCACCCCCAGTTTCAATATTGAATATTTTCTGTATCAGAGCTTTAACCCTTTCACCCCCAGTTTCAATATTCAATATTTTCTGTATCAGAGCATTAACCCTTTCACCCCCAGTTTCAATATTCAATATTTTCTGTATCAGAGCATTAACCCTTTCACCCCCAGTTTCAATATTCAATATTTTCTGTATCAGAGCTTTAACCCTTTCACCCCCAGTTTCAATATTCAATATTTTCTGTATCAGAGCATTAACCCTTTCACCCCCAGTTTCAATATTCAATATTTTCTGTATCAGAGCTTTAACCCTTTCACTCCCAGTTTAAATATTCAATATTTTCTGTATCAGAGCATTAACCCTTTCACCCCCAGTTTCAATATTCAATATTTTCTGTATCAGAGCATTAACCCTTTCACCCCCAGTTTCAATATTCAATATTTTCTGTATCAGAGCATTAACCCTTTCACCGCCAGTTCCAAAATTCAATATTTTCTGTATCAGAGCTTTAACCCTTTCACCCCCAGTTTCAATATTCAATGTTTTCTGTATCAGAGCATTAACCCTTTCACCGCCGATGTCACTTTTCTACAGCACAATGAATTAGCACCCAAGTCTTTAAAAGCCTTGAAATCAGGGTGTGTTATCCAGCGATCCTGTGTTCCTCATTGTTGGAGCTAAGGAAGGATAGGCCCTATTTTATAAACATGTCGCACAGGAACCACCAATATTGCAGACAAAATCGTTTCTCTTCCCATGCAAGTTTAATTGAAAACTTTTGACTCGCTGGTGGCAAAGGGTTAAAAAAACACAACAATCAATCAATCAATATTTGTATTGTCCATTTTACAGGAAATTCTTTTTGCAACGATAAAAAAAATCCACAAAACAACACAATAAAGATATAGTATGTACGTAGAAAAGCCAAAAGATAAAATATGCGACTATTTTAAATATTACGCTCGCCTACAATCCTCAGTCACACCCACCCACACACACAAGTGGAAATAACTGCGAGGAACATTTGTTTTCAGCAGATATTTCGAGCTACTGATTTTTGTCCATGCTGGTCTCCCAGTATGTTCTGTCTCTTTGTCTACAAGTTCAGGTTTACATTTTTTGTCTTTATTCTTTATGTCTGTCTCTCTTTTTCTGACCTTCTCTTGTCTTTCTTTTCCCCCCCACCTTTTTGACCTCATGCAGTTTATTGTTTGCTTACCCTGGCTAAATGACTCCAGGGATCATCCCATCAGCGGAAGCACTTGAACACTATGGTACAAATGTATCGGCTACGGATGAGAACATTACGTGTGCGACCGTTTTTGATGACCCCGCCACTTGGGCAGCCACACTGTCTTCGGGGGATTTTGGAAATGGATGATGTTATGCTAGGAGCTTGTCATGGCTGAAGACAACCCCCACATATAACTATGCATAGCATATCAATATTTTGATGTAGCCTTGGTGTTCTAGTCTATGTGAATTAGTCTGATACAACCTTAAGCCAAGGCGAATGCAGTTTGTAACCCTGTCGATTTACTGATAGTCAACATGTACCACCATGCCATGGTGTATGAATCATGGTAGTACTGGTACACACTGCAGAGAGGGGTTTACTGATAGTCAACATGTACCACCATGCCATGGTGTATGAATCATGGTAGTACTGGTACACACTGCAGAGAGGGGTTTACTGATAGTCAACATGTAGCACCATGCCATGGTGTATGACTCATGGTAGTACTGGTACACACTGCAGAAAGGGGTTTACTGATAGTCAACATGTAGCACCATGCCATGGTGTATGACTCATGGTAGTACTGGTACACACTGCAGAAAGGGGTTTACTGATAGTCAACATGTAGCACCATGCCATGGTGTATGACTCATGGTAGTACTGGTACACACTGCAGAAAGGGGTTTACTGATAGTCAACATGTAGCACCATGCCATGGTGTATGACTCATGGTAGTACTGGTACACACTGCAGAAAGGGGTTTACTGATAGTCAACATGTAGCACCATGCCATGGTGTATGACTCATGGTAGTACTGGTACACACTGCAGAGAGGGGTTTACTGATAGTCAACATGTACCACCATGCCATGGTGTATGACTCATGGTAGTACTGGTACACACTGCAGAGAGGGGTTTACTGATAGTCAACATGTAGCACCATGCCATGGTGTATGACTCATGGTAGTACTGGTACACACTGCAGAGAGGGGTTTACTGATAGTCAACATGTAGCACCATGCCATGGTGTATGAATCATGGTAGTACTGGTACACACTGCAGAAAGGGGTTTACTGATAGTCAACATGTAGCACCATGCCATGGTGTATGACTCATGGTAGTACTGGTACACACTGCAGAGAGGGGTTTACTGATAGTCAACATGTACCACCATGCCATGGTGTATGACTCATGGTAGTACTGGTACACACTGCAGAGAGGGGTTTACTGATAGTCAACATGTAGCACCATGCCATGGTGTATGAATCATGGTAGTACTGGTACACACTGCAGAGAGGGGTTTACTGATAGTCAACATGTAGCACCATGCCATGGTGTATGACTCATGGTAGTACTGGTACACACTGCAGAGAGGGGTTTACTGATAGTCAACATGTACCACCATGCCATGGTGTATGACTCATGGTAGTACTGGTACACACTGCAGAGAGGGGTTTACTGATAGTCAACATGTAGCACCATGCCATGGTGTATGACTCATGGTAGTACTGGTACACACTGCAGAGAGGGGTTTACTGATAGTCAACATGTAGCACCATGCCATGGTGTATGAATCATGGTAGTACTGGTACACACTGCAGAGAGGGGTTTACTGATAGTCAACATGTAGCACCATGCCATGGTGTATGAATCATGGTAGTACTGGTACACACTGCAGAGAGGGGTTTACTGATAGTCAACATGTAGCACCATGCCATGGTGTATGAATCATGGTAGTACTGGTACACACTGCAGAAAGGGGTTTCATCGTCCTATTATTACTGAATGTCATCATTGTTCGTACTGTTCATTTTCATGTTGTGTGGTATGTTGCTGTTGTTGTTTTCGTACCCTGGCTAAAAGACTCCAGGGATCATCCGAACAGCCGAGGGATGAGAACATTACACGTGTGACAGTTTTTGATGACCCTGCCACATGTGCAGCCACACTGCGGCTTCAGGGGAGTGTGGTATGAACTGAAGCATTTTCAGTACTAAAACTAGGTAATGTTGAATCATGATTGATCATATAACGTGTGTATGAATGGAAGTAAGGTGATTTTGGTGTGTCAGTACTAAAAAACCCATGAAACAATGTTATTGACAGCGAGTGTCATGTCAGCGTGTATGCATTGAAGTAACTATAAAGAGATTTTACCGTTTCATTTTCAGAATTATCGTTGTTTGTATTGTACTTTGTTGTGTATGAATCATGAAATGGTTTGCTGTGAGGAATTTTTCGCGACATTATATTGAAATCATCATTGTTTAATTGTGTCTTATGTCAGCTTGAATGGATTAAAGTAATAATGGATTTTCATGCCTCATTATTAAAAATCATTGTTCACATTATTGTGTCGTGTCATGCTGAATGGATCGAACGAAGTTAGGGATTTTCTTCATTAAAATCAATGTGTCTTGGGTTGTGAATAAATTGTGGATATGAACACGAAAGAATTGTGAGAGAGAGATGTATTCCCTTTGTCTTATATACAATGTACTCTATAGTGGCTGAGAAAGTTAAGAAACATGTTGTTTCTCAATTTTAAAATGGTAAGAAACAGGATACCATGGGCTGCTATTTCTGTCATTGTTTTGCTGGTTGAAGAAACTGACTTTCACTAGAAAGTACTGACCCTGAGCAAATTAAGAAGCAGAAGCCAAAATGTGTCTGTTCGCGTGCGCAAATGTGTGTGTGTGTTTCCGTGTGTGCGAGTATTTTAGCCATGTTGTTGTACCATGGGCCCATCGCGTGGTCATCATTTTGGCGCCTGTTACATGCTAAGATCTGTCTGATGCAACATTCATTTCTCAACATTTATAATCCCTGTCTTCATTGTGTGTGTGACACAGTGTGTATGTCAGGCATCAGAATTGTCAGAGGATTAAGAATTTATGACAAAGGATTGGCTTCTCTTGTCAGAGGTTTTGCCTTTTTTTTGAGTGTTATCCTTTGTGTTAAATAGCATTTTGAAGTGATTTCTCACTATATTAAGCCATGTTGGTGGTGTTCAGAACTCATTTCAGTGTTGTCCCGCTTTACTCTGGGGCCTTTTACTGCGGTTTTCAGAGGATTGGACTTCAGACTATTCTGATGCCTGGTATGTGTGTGTGTGCCCGCAGGCATGCCCACGCGTGTGTGTGTGTGTGTGCGTGCATCTTTCTCCCCCCCCCCCCCCTCTCTTTCTCTTGATTAGAAAAAAGCTTTGTAGAATTATGCTTACATCACTACTCACTCTGCAGACGTGATTTGTATCTTTATCTGCATTAAATGTACACTCTCTCTCTCTCTCTCTCTCTCTCAGAGTCTCTGTGTCTCTGTCTCTCTCGCTGCGTGCCTGAGGTGTGTCTGTGGGCGTGCGTGCCTGGGTGTGAGAGAGGGTGGATGGGGGGGTGTATGTTAACATTGGCGCTTTACTTGGTGTTATTTTCATGATAGGGGCTGTTGGCCTAATTCATTAAGCATTCTGCGTTCTGAGCTCTCTCTCTCTCTCTCTCTCTCTCTCTCTCTCTCTCTCTCTCTCTCTCTCTCTCTCTCTCTCTCTCTCTCTCTTATTTGCCTCCTTTTTGTTACATTCAACTGTTTGTGAGGTGTTCTTAATATATGAGGCTTGATGCTTCTTTCAGATAGATGGGTAAGGAATTCCGTAGAGAACCTCTGGAGTAGTGCAGACTGGATTTGAACCAGTCCATTCGGGGCCTTGATAGGGACATCTTGTGTGAATGTTTCGTTTCGTTTAATGGGAACTTGTGTGGAACCAGTCCTTTCGTTATTTCGTGCATTACTTTGCCTTTGTTTAGCTTTAGTCTGAGTTTGAGGGGCAGAATGGTCAGATTTTTAACATCCCCAGCAGTTATAGAATTTGATTTTGGTAAGACTATCAGTCTGTAGTTCATGATTATGGAATAGCACGATGGGTTTAAGTGTCTTATCACTGGCACAGTCCCAAAGGGTTGAGGCATAATCAATTGATTGGATATGCGCACTGAAAAATTGTTTTCTAGCGTCAAGATTGAGAGAGAGAGAGACACACATCCAGTTTTAGACTTCAATACATGCACATAACTTTTTGTTTACGGACAAGCCAATATTTTTTCATAATAATACACAAAGTCCAGATGAATATGCAAACAAATGAACACACACACACAAAGAGAGAGCTAATGTTAACCAATCATAAAATCCAATGGTTAACTTAGGACGCTGATTTCACCGCCAGGGGGCAATCAAACCAGTAGGGGCTTAGCGCGTAATATTCTTAGTTGGGGGTAGTGAGAGAGGGAGATGAGTCCCTCTCCCCCCCCCCCTCTCTCTCTCTCTACCCCCAACTAAGAATATCATGCGCTAAGCCCCTACTGGTTTGACTGCCCCCTGGCGGTGAAATGTGCGTCCTAAGCTGCTCATTGAATAAAGGACCTTGTCTTAGTGCATTGCATCTTTAATCTGCCTGAAATAGCTTACACTTGTTCACAATTCATAACGTTTGAGTCACATTGAGTTCTTACTAACAGCCAAATATTCCCATTAAATGGTCGTTCTTTGTACATAAACTATACCTTTTTTTGTACTGGCCTCTATATAAAAGATCGTGTATGAGAAAAACAAAACTCTGAAAAATAGTAACAGAAATCAGATCACTGAAAAACAAAAGATTCAAGTCACTTCTAAACAATCATAAGTCGACACAACTGAAGTGTCATTATTATTTTGTTTAGATTTACTCGTTGCTTACTATCTTAGTTTTTTCATTGCCCAATCTCACCTCCCAACGACTACATGTAGTTATATCAGCTACATTATTGCCTATAATGTGTGTCTTATCCTTAATCAACATTGCTTCATATCTGTGAGGAGCTTGAAATCCCTGAGTTGCACGGTGTTGTCATTGCTCTGTTCGTGGTTCTGTGTCCACAACAGCGAATGTCTGTCTCCCTTCCCCATCCCTTGTTATCCCCCTTTCTCCCCAAAACGCCCTTCTCTTTCTGGAGGAGGGGCAAAAGAGTAGCCTGCCTGCACAGGGGAGACGATCCACGCAGGACCGGAAGAGAGAGAAGGTGTAAATGTCAAGGTCAGATTCTCCTTCTCTTTGGGCTGATCCTGATTCCGGTTTTTTGTTCCATTGTGTTAAGCCTCGCTCTTCGGCAGTACCTAGAGAAGAAGAAGACAGTAGTGTTATGAGTGAACCTGGATAGCGCACAATAATCCTTGTACATAATAGATGATACAATCAAGGATGAGACGTTGAAAGTCTAACGGATATGACATATAAAAAACTTTTTTAAGTCTCTCTCTCTCTCTCTCTCTCTCTCTCTCTCTCTCTCTCTCTCTCTCTCTGTCTCCCTCACTCATTCTCTCTGTCTGTCTCCCTCACTCATTCTCTCTCTCTCTCTGTCTCGGGCCTCTCACTCTTTCTTTTTCGCTTCCTCCCCCCCCCCCCCCCCCCCTCTCTCTCTGTCTCTCTTGTCTCTATCTATCCCCCCCTCTCTCTCCTCTTCTCTCTCTATCTCCCTCCCTCTCTCTCTCTCTTCTCTCTCTCTCTCTATCCCCCTCTCTCTCTCTCTCTCTCTCTCTCTCTCTCTCTCTCTCTCTCTCTCTCTCTCTCTCTCTCTCTCTCTCTCTCTCTCTCTCTCTCTTTTCCTCCACCCCCCCCCCTCACTCTACGTTTTTCCTCGCTCGCGTGTTTATATGTGTCAAGTCAAGTCAAAATCATTAAGGAATGTTTCTGTGTGTGTGTGTGTGTGTGTGTACGCCGTACGTATGTACGTAAATTATGTTTGTGTGTGTGTGTGTGTCTATCTCTCTCTCTCTCTATATCCTCTATGTCTCCCTCTCTCTCTCCCCTCCCTCTCCCTCTCACCCCCCCTCTCTCTCTCCCCTCTCTCGCTCTCTCCTCTCTCTCTCTCTCTCCCTCTCCCTCCCTCAGTTTCTCACCGGGCAGTAGATTGTCCAGTATAAAGCCGACAAATCCTCCAACGAACATCCCAGTGGACAGCAACACTTCCACTATCTGGTCTATCTCCTCCACCCCTGCGTGGGGAAAATCAATCAATTCATTGTCTTCAACAATTAAGTTCAAGCAGAAGATATCTGCTGCTCCGCTTGCGCATAGAAATACAGAATAAATAATACAAACATTTCATCAACTGGCCAGTTGCATAACATACATTGAAGAAGACAATTCTACACAAACAATAGGCACAAGTAGTTAATGTGGAAACTGAAAGTTAACAAGAACACACACGCGCGCACAAGCACACACACACACACACACAGAGGTAAGTTAAACCTAATAAAGATGGCCCTTGTAGCACACACATATACATGCGCACGCGCGCACACACACGCACACACGCACACATATACACACACACACACACGCGCGCACGCGCACACACACACACCTGTGTTAATGGACTGTTTGTTAGCACCGATCCAGCGTGGCACAGCCAGTCCTAGAAACAAAGCCAGCCCCAGCACACACATGTTGCGAGGCTTGCGCAGATCAACATAGCGTAGATTGGACAGTCCTACTGCGGTGATCATGGCTGTTCAAACAACAAAAACAAGAAAGGCAAAGCCTTCAAGGCTCACTCACTTTGGCATTGCAAAAGAAGAATAGCAACAAACAAACGAAAAAGAAAAATGTGCCCATGATGGGAAACGAACTCGTAACGTTCGCGTCAGAGGTCAACGACTTACCAACTATACGCTATTCCGACTGTTACTAACAGCAACACAGACCACATGTAACGTTCTATGCTAAAGTAGTGACCTCCTTTCATCGGTTCACACTTTACTTTCTATTCTCACTTCAAAAGTTAATAAATGATTTACTGTCATATTACTCTGGCTACTTCTAAAACAAATGGAGTCACTGTAAACATCCTGATGGTATTTATCACCGTGCAAAGTTTGTTTGTGCTGTTATTTGTAGTTTCCGATAAATTTACAATGTTACAGGATTTTTGTTTTTTTAGAAGAGCGCATCTGTAGTTAAGGTTTAAGTGCATGTGAGTGAGCCAAAACCATTTGGACCTGAGATTTGTCCAAGTTAAGCTTCCTCCCTTTAGCTCGCTCGATCAATCTCATCATTCATGGTTCCGTGATTCCTTGGTGCAGATTTGAGTGTCAAATGCTATAGGTACGGCCACATCAATACAACTAGTTGGGTGATGCAGATCAAGAATTGATTGAATTATGATGGGTCCTGGGGTCTACAGCTAACAGTTTAAGAATGTCGTTGCATCCCCTGTGGACAAAGAGACAGACAGAAAGACAAGCTGACAGGTGAACCCACCCTTGTTAGGGATACGGGGGGGAGGGGGAGTGTCTTTCGTATACATAGTTCCCCACCATCTGGAAGTTCTGTGCTTGTAACTTCCTCTAGTCTAACACTCTTTGACCTTTGCTTATTGTCATCTACTGTCTTTCTGCCTTACTGGTCCATTCATTGTTCCAGAAACACTTACAAAGATTCTCTCTAGATGATACTGAATATTGTTCTTTTCTGTTTCCTATGTTTCAGACCGTGGTCATTGTTTGACTGAATAAATTATCAGTTGCCACAAAGAGACCGAGTTCTTATTTATACCACGGTCTCTTATCTATAAGTTGTTTCCAGATCTATCTCTATTCTTTTATTCATTAAACGCATTCATTCAGACAATATTGACGTCTGTGGTCGCCATGGAATCACCCTCAATCCTGACAAGTTCATCTTTTGCCAAGACACAGTGGACTTTGCTGGCTTTGAAATCACCCTTGACAGTGTGCGACCAAGCCAGCAAAGACCGTGACATGCTGGGCCTAACTATTTCTTAGCGAGGCGATTAACGGCAGCATGACGCATCTGCGCTCATATGACAGGAAACTGTCTAATCGATCAACAAAGAAGAAAGGCGGGCAAACAAACAGATAAACAGACTAGGTGATACACCACCACACAATATTTGAAGCCATTCTATTAAGCACACGTGAAAAATAAAGCTAATACACCAATTTTTAAACCCCAACCGCTTTCAAGGCCTACCGATTTCCTTGACCTTGCTCGAACGGTCACAAGTCAATGCACCTACATGCCACATTTGAAGACTATGTCCAACGGTGTAGAAGATATTCCCCCATAATGACTTTAGGTTTCCAAGGTCATACGTCAAGGTCAAGGTCACGACAGCAGTGAATTTATGCGCCGATGCCTTCCTCTCTTGGTGACACACAACCACACAAAATTTGAAGCCGCGATTCTGTCAAGCGGTTCGGGAGATATCCTTGGGACAGGCAGAAGGGGGAAAAACTGCGACACTAAATCTATAGTAAAAAAAAAAAAAAAAATTAATTGAAAAGCCAGCACTGACCGAACATTGCCAGGAACATCCCGCCCACCACAGGGTCTGGGATGGTGACAAACAGAGCTCCCACTTTGCCCAGACAGCCCAGGAGAATCAACAGTCCGCCTGCTGTTTGCACCACACGACGTGAGGCTACCTGAATGACACACACACAGACAGATAGTCAGACAGACAGACAGGTAAGGCACTGGGTCTGGCATGGTGACGCACAGAGCAATGGTTTTGCCCAGACAGCCCAGGAGAATTAACAGTATGCCTGCTGTTTGCACCACACGACGTGAGGCCACCTGAATGACACACAGACATATAACTAAGAAAACTTTGCCTCTGGTTTAAACGATTTATTATTCAATTACATTCAAATAGACATAAAACACAACAGACTGAAGCAACAACAAGCGAAGCTTATAGCGTGCTCAGTTAGAAAATGTACACAGCAATATTGGCAGAATTAAACGTGGAAAACAAATGTACGAAAAAGAACAAAAAATAATGAAAATGAAATACTGGGTGGATGCAAAGTTGAATCAACACAGCTATACATTATTTTTTATCATTAGGAAAAGATGCAATACACAAACATGAACATAAATAATATTACGCACATCACAAAGAAGAGAGAGAGAGAGAGAGAGAGAGAGAGAGAGAGAGAGAGAGAGAGAGATGAGAGAGAGAGAGAGAGAGAGAGAGAGGGGGGGGGGAAGAGTGAGAGAGACCGACCCAAATTTTGCCATTCACAAGTCCCAGCCCTGTGCCGTTGATATACATGCATAAGTATACACATCGCACAAGCTTATATATTGCACATGTTTTTTATTTATTATATTACAATCTAAATTATCTTGTTAACTTATAATCTGTTGCTGGTAGCAATAAATTGCTGAACAGATTTAAAAATAGCTACATTTTGTGCATTTGTTAGACTGTGGTCTCCAAATAGAAGCGTATGGGTATTAATTTTGTTAACATTTAGAGTTAGTATTGTGTTTATTCTCACGTGATGAAAGCGGTTTGTACAGTGTAACAAATAGTGTTCTGCATTTTCTATGGAGTAACCGCACGTGCATTTTGGGTCAGCTAGTAGATGCCTTGTGTACAGATCGTGATTAATATTGCTTATTCCTAGACGTAATCTGCAGTGGTTAACTTGGTCTTGTCTGGAACCAGTGCCTCTCACAATAAACATGGGAAGATTCTCACCTCCACCACCCTTTCCCTTCCCAATTCCGGTTGGTACTTCCGGTTCGGTTTTTACAGCGGAAGTGTTGCAAACTCACTCATTAATAAATACTGAAATTATGAACGCGGCAGCCGTTTTTGAGTTACTCAAGATTAAAAACTGGCCAAATTATATATTTATGCCAAAATTTGGCCAATGAATTTAATATTGCAAATTTGTCATGGGAAGAGTGTCCTCAACTTTCCTGCAAATCGCGACGAAATTGGGTTTTTTTAAAATCAAGAAATCCCTCAAATGGAATTCAGTAAATGGGACAGGTACAACCCAATGTAGGCTACATACATTTAAATTTAACTTCCAAACTGTTTAACATACCATCACCAAACTCCTTTCAAACCTGAGTCTACAATATCCAAAATGTTGGTTAGATTTGTGACGTCAGTTCCGGTTTTTGCTGTTCCGTAATCCAAATGAAACTACCTGACCCTAACTGGGACACTTCCGGTTCGGTTTTATACCGGAAGTGTTGGGATTGTATTGTTGAGTAAGTACTGAAGATATATGAACAAATTCCGTTCAGCCGTTTTTGAGCGGCTTTTGATGATGGGAATGTTGCCGAAGTCGCGGTTTCTCGGCATATATCGGCAAAATCATTTCATAATGCACATTGCGCTTGCCCTCATGATCCTTCAACTTTCCTGAACATTTCAGCCAAATCGGAAGAAAAAACGGAGAAGAAAAAGAAGAAGAATTTTTACAAATATAATAGTATAATAAGCTTCGAGCTTGTTGTTGCTCGAAATTGTCTTTCTGTTTTGAAATGACTAAAGATTTGTTTAAACCAATAGTATTGTCCCCAAAGTGGGCCATCCTACTACAGACCGACCTTGGTGATGCCAATGGCGGCCACATTCTCGCTGTAGGAGGTGGTGCCGTTACCAGAACCGAAGGCACCGGCGATGACACAGGCCACGCCTTCTATGCCAATCCCTGTAAACAATAAAGGCTCTTATGCAAGTATATTCAAGCACACACACGCGAACATGCACGCATATGAGCGCCCTCGCGGACATGCACACACACATACACAGACACACACACACACACACACACATACACACACACACACACACACGCACACGCACGCACGCACACACACGCACTAGCACACATACACACACACACACACACACACACACACACACACACACACACACACACACACACACACACACACATGATCTCACCTCTGTTAATAGCGTGAGAGGGGGGAGGGGGTACGCCTGATAGTCTGGCACAGGCATAGTAATCTCCCACTGACTCAATCATAGAGGCCAACACTCCGGCTATCATGCCCAGGACTGCAGAGAGAGTGACTGTAGGTAACCCCCATTGTCCTGTCATCATCATCATCATATCATCATCATCATCATCACCATCATCATCACCAACATCATCATATCATCATCATCATCACCATCATCATCACCAACATCATCATTATCGTCATCATCATCATCATCACCATCATCATCATCACCATCATCATCATCATCATCATCATATTCATTGTCATCATCATCATCACCATCATCATCATCATCATCATCATCATCATCATCGTCGTCGTCATCATCATTGTCACCATCACCATCCTCATCCTCGTCATCATCAGCATCAGCATCACCATCACCATCATCATCATCATTGTCGTCATCAATGTAAAGAAACAAGAAACCAACCAAATAAAGTTAGTCTTTTCACCGTGTGTTGTACTCCTTCCCCTTGATGATGACGATGATGATGATGATGATGATGACGACGACAACGATGACGACAATACCTGGGTAGGGCACTCGGATCCAGGAGGCCTGGCTGAGGCCATCTGCTCGGGCATCCGTGCGGGCATTGTATCCCCAGGCCTTGGGGTCAGTGGGCAGGACATCGGTGAGGGTGAGAGCCAGACACAGCAGCCAGCTGGACAGCAGCACCTGCCAGTGGTCAGAAACAGACACAGCAGCACCTGCCAGTGGTCAGAAACGAGGGTGAGAGCCAGACAGCAGCACCTGCCAGTGGTCAGAAACGAGGGTGAGAGCTAGACACAGCAGCACCTGCCAGTGGTCAGAAACGAGGGTGAGAGCTAGACACAGCAGCACCTGCCAGTGGTCAGAAACGAGGGTGAGAGCTAGACACAGCAGCACCTGCCAGTGGTCAGAAACAAGGGTGAGCACCATGGACAGCAGCACCTGCCAGTGGTCAGAAACGAGGGTGAGAGCCAGACACAGCAGCACCTGCCAGTGGTCAGAAACGAGGGTGAGAGCCAGACACAGCAGCACCTGCCAGTGGTCAGAAACGAGGGTGAGAGCCAGACACAGCAGCACCTGCCAGTGGTCAGAAACAAGGGTGAGAGCCAGACACAGCAGCACCTGCCAGTGGTCAGAAACGAGGGTGAGAGCCAGACACAGCAGCACCTGCCAGTGGTCAGAAACAAAGGGGGAGCTGCGTCAGCCAAGACGCGCTCTCCACGAGGGAGCAGCCCGAATTTCACAGTATCTGTGACTAGAAAATGACACCACACCACACAATTGGCACCGGCATGAAAATTATAATATAACCATGATGCTTATAATCTAATGTTGACCACGATGCCTATTGTATAAGCATCATCATCATAGGAAGCAGTAGTAATATCGTCGTCGTCATCATCATCATCATTATCATCAGTAGCAGTAGTAGTATCGTCGTCGTCATCATCAGCATCATCATCAGAAGCAGTAGTAATATCGTCATCGTCGTCGTCATCTTCTTCATCATCATCATCATCATCATCATCATCACCATCATCGTCGGTATCATCATCATCATCAAAAAGATCGAACGAGACGCATCTATTGTAATTGGCGACGAAAATGGTGTTTTACGTCCTCTTGGTCTGAATCAGACTCATATGGGACATTTGTAAATACAAATATGGTGGGAACAATACTG
>CM065686.1:3331749-3334249 GCA_017654935.2 Phymorhynchus buccinoides
TGGATCATTTGTACAAAACACGGGTATTCCCACGAAGGGAGCGGGGGCCGGGAGGGGTATGTCAAAATAGTAAGTAGTAAGTCACCCACCTCTCGCATTCTGGACTGCCAGATCTCTCGGTGCCTCTCTCCTCCCAGCTCTGCGTAGACCGTGGTGCCATTGTCTGCGAGTGAAAAAACAACAACAAACGAATAAAAACCAATTCTCCATAGGAGTCAGCACCTAGGCTTCAGCATCTTCCAATGCCCACATTGTAACAAATAAAAACAATACACTCATCTCCAATTTTGTGGGGGGGGGGGGGGGGGGGGGGGGGGGGGGGGGGGGGGGGCGGGGGGGGGGGGGGGGGGGGGGGGGGGCATTTGGGGCCAGGGGGTATAATCTGGCCTAGGCCATTTCATACCCGGGTATATTTCAGACGAGGTATGTTCTGGCCTGTTACACCGGTAAGAATAAATTTATTAAAGAAAGAAAGAAAGAACCGGTCAGAAAGACAGACAGACAAGAAAACAAACAAACAAACACTCACCAACGATAGCCAAAAACTCGACCATCTTCTCACTGACGGCAACAGAATTGATGATGGTGGTAGTGGCCGTTGTTATGTTAACGAAACTGGAGTTTATGAAGACGTTGTCAGTGAGATTGGTGTCATTATTGCCGTTGCTGCTGCCGGTAATACTGATGTTGTTAGTATCCACAGTGACGGTGGCGGGGCAGCGCCATTTGGGCAGAGACAGGATGGAGAAGGTGGAGGACAGGAAAGCGAAAGTAGCGCCCTGAATGATGGGTAACCTGCCACAGACAAACATTATTACATAAACTGGCACAGTGGGTGATAAATGCCTCGTGCCTCCATACGGTGAGCTGGACGACCCCGCCCCCTTCACGAGTCTCTCCCCGTGGGGATACCGGGGAGTCTGTCGCAAAATAGTTCCCCCACCTTCTGGAAGTTCTGTGCTTGTAGCTTCCTCTAATCTGCCACTCTCTTTGACACTGCCTTTTCCCTCTGCTTTACATCATCTACTATCTTTCTGATTTATTGGCCCATTCTCCTGCCTTTTTTCCAAAAAATCTTCCAACTAATTTTTCTCCTTTGAGCTCCTCCAAAATCGGAATGTGTCGGCTGTACGCAGCGGGGAGACCAGTGAAAACTGAAAAGCGGACACATACGTACATTACCCATAATGACCATATGGCCTGGGGACGCAGAAGAAGAAGAGGAAGAATTACATAAACCCACAGCGTGAAGCAAACAGAGGTGACGTGTTGGGGGTTGTTCCTCTATGCCTTGAATGTTCCTGTGTGTGTGTGTGTGGGTGGGGGGGGGGGGGGGGTGCGTGCGTGTGCGTGTGCGTGCGCGTGCGTACGTGTGTGTGCGTGCGTGCCGCGTGTGTGTGCGCGTGTGTGTGTGTGTGTATGCGCGTGTGTGCGTGCGTGCATGCGTGCGTGCGTTCGAGCGAGAGACAAGGCAAGGCAAATGTTTTATTTCATACCCACTTGGGGCACAGTAACATAAAACAAAGCACACACATATTTAAACAGAGAGAGAGAGAGAGAGAGAGAGAGAGAGAGAGAGAGAGAGAGAGAGAGAGAGAGAGAGAGAGAGAGAGAGAGAGAGAGAGAGAGAGAGAGAGAGAGAGAGAGAGAGAGAGAGACAGAGACAGAGACAGAGACAGAGACAGAGACAGAGACAGGGAGAAACACAGAGAGAGATAGGGCTTACAAAGACGTAGATGCAAAGAGAAACAGAGAGAGAGAGAGAGAGTACGAACAAACGATGTTTTTTCACAGAGGGTAATATAATAAGATAAAGATGCTTATTCTATTATACATCATCATATAGTAAAAAGGCAAAGTTGTGTGTGTGTGTGTGTGTGTCTGTGTGTGTGTGTGTGTGTGTGTGTGTGAAACACAAAACGGGCCTTATAACTCCGCCGTTTTTCGAACGAATCGCTTCAAATTTACTGTGAGCCTTAACGGGTCGATGGCAACGGCAACCGAGGCGGCCGTGTCATTTGCGCGGTTTTGCAAATGCGCGAAACGCGCATCCGCCGGCCTTTCGGTGCCTGTATCTCCGGTATTTCTGGACCGATTGCTTTCAAATTTGGCAGGTAGATGACCAGGGATGGTGACTATTGATGCGCCAAACCGAAAGCGAATCGATGACTTAAGCGCATAACAGCAGCATGATGCAAAATGGGCCTTATAACTCCGCCGGTTTTCAACCAAATCGCTGCAAATTTACTGTCAGGCTTGCTGTCGTCGGGGCAAAGCCTGGCAGCAAATTTGAAGAAAATCGGAAGAGCGCGTCACTCTCAGAGCAGCGCCAACGGGAAACGGTGCCTTATAACTCTGCCGTTTCTTAATGGAATCGCTTCAAATTTGCTGTACTCAGCGTTACCAGTACTTGGCGTTACCGTTACTAGGCGTTACCGTTACTAGGCGTTACCGTTACTAGGGAGAGCGCATCACTCTCAGAGCAGCGCCAACGCGAAAC
>CM065686.1:3344249-3424249 GCA_017654935.2 Phymorhynchus buccinoides
TGTAGAAATGGAAAAGGTACACACTATGGCTATGAAGAGATTCATGAACATTCCTCTGCATTCGTTTAACACAATGGCTTATGGCGATTCCGGAAGATATCCATTATATAATCAAACCTTTTCTAAATGCATTAAATATTGGTTAAAACTTTTAAAACGTCCAACGTCAAGGTTATGCAAACAAGCGTATGACATGCTATTCTCCCAAATGGAATCAGGACACAATAATTGGGTTAGTAAGGTAAAACAAGTTTTAACTGTTAACGGGTTTGGTATTGTATGGCTTAGTAAAGAGGTAGGGGATGAAAGGGCATTTATCTTAGAATTTAAGGATCGTTTGATAGCCTGTTACACACAGAATTGGCATTCTAAAATGGAAGACAACGAAAAGTATTCATGGTTTTTCTCTTTTAAAAGTATTTTACAGCCTGAAATGTTTTTGAAGTCTGTCGCCAATAAATGGCACAGAAGCATGTTAGCCAGATTTAGAAGTAGAACTCTTGGTTTCAGAGCGAACAAAAAGTGGTTTGGTAATGAAGTTACTGTTGATAATGTTTGTATTTTATGTTCAGATAATATTAAAGAAGATGAAGTTCAGAGACCTATATTCTACACTTTCAAAGTTGTGCATAGATGTTACGCTGTTCTGCTTTAGAGAGGGTCTGTATGATGCATTCGTTATTTCTGTGGTTTTCTTTCTTTCTTTCTTTCTTTCTTATTTCTTCTTTTACAGGTATAATTTTTTCTCTCCCATTATTTCATTCAAGATGTTGTTCATTTGGTAATGTATTTATTTATTCTATCATTCATTTTGTATTTTTTTAGGATATGGGTCATTAATTAATTAATTATTTATTTATTCTTTCATTGTTTCTTTCTTTTGTTCATTCACCTTGGTTGTATTTGATCTATTACACACATTTATTCAACGGCAATATTTTAACAATATATAACACAAGAAGAGCAACAACAAGCTTAAAGCTTAGAGTGGGCTTTTTAGAATTGACATTACACGTGTATAACTGGACGGGTGCAATGACGAAATGTACACAGACAAACAAAGCAAAGCATAACAAAAGTGAAAAAGGAGGAAAGTAGAATATGGGAGCACAATACAATGTCTGTATTTCAGTGCACTCTAGGGCCCTGCTGGGTTTCAAACTCGGGTTGTGCAGAGTGCAGACCCAGAGGGTGAAATGTGGTGTATCCCCCAATCATGCACTTCTTTGTATCCGGGGACAGCTACCAGCGGGGCCGAGACTTAAGGAGGAATGTTATTATACCACCCAAAATGTCCATACGTATTTTTTTATTTTTTTTTAAACACCCATGCATACGCACATACATGCACACATGCACAAACACATACATACAAACACCTACATACACGCACGTACGCACGTACCCATAATACAAACGCGTGCGCGAGAGCGCGCACATGCACCTGCTCACATACATACACAGACACGTACTGATATACCCACGCTTGCGCAAGAACACGTACATACGCTCGCACACACATACACAGACATATACGCACGCACGCTGCACACACACACACACACACACACACACACACACACACACACACACACACACACACACACTGGCATACACACATTCTGATTCTGATTCACACACACTGATTGACTGTTCATGTTACTGTTTCTTACTCTCCATTTGTTTCTGTCTGTCTGTCTGTCTGTCTCTGCCTTTCTCTGTTTCTGTCAGACTTTCGGTGTAGATCTCTCTCTCTCTCTCATTCTCTATCTGTCCCTGTCTGTCTGTTTGTCTCTCTCTCTCTCTTTCTCTGTTTGTCTATCTGTCTCTGTGCACCAGCCTGTCTGTCTCTCTGTCTTCCTCTCTTTCAGTCTGATTGTTTCTGTTTGCCTGTCAGTCTGTCTGTCTGTCTGTCTGTCTCTCTCTCTCTCTCTCTTTCTGTCTGTCTGTCTCTGCCGCTCTCTCTCTCTCTCTCTCTGCTCGTTTGCCAGGTCTTTTGAATGAAACCTCGTGGTTTAAGAAACGAGTACTTAGAACACCTAGTTAGGAGCGATTAAGCGAGCGAGCGAGCAATAATGTTGTGTATGTGTATGTGTATGTGTGAGCGTGCGTGCGTGCGTCTGTCTGTGTGTGTGTGTGTGTGTGTGTGTGTGTGTGTGTGTGAGAGAGAGAGAGAGAGAGAGAGAGAGAGAGAGAGAGAGAGAGAGAGAGAGAGAGAGAGAGAGAGAGAGAGAGAGAGAGAGAGAGAGACAGACAGACAGACAGATAGCTAGGCAGACCAACAGACAGACAGACAGAGAAAATCCAGGCAGAGACAATAGACGAACTGAGAGAAAGACACAGAAAAGGATAGAGAGAGAAAAAGAGAGAGACAGAAAGACAGAAACAGAGAGAGAGGCTATGCGGAGGAGGGGGTGGGTGGAAATAAACATAGAAAAGTGGGAAACTTCGATGGTCAGTTTTTTACGAGGGTTGCTTTTCACCGTGTGACCCTCCGTAGAAAACGGTACCCGTCGAGGTGTAGAATATTGATCCGGGTTTGTATTCGCTACAGACCCTGGGGTTGCTTTTCTACGGGGGTTGCTTTTCGCCGTAACACCGGCCATGGCCAGGGCCAGCCGGGCCGCTTGCTACGTCCGTGCATTTAGATGCATCATTCCGTATCGACCATGACTACCCAACGGAATTTGTTTATGTGTTTGAAACCCAAGTTCAAGAGCTATTGGACCAAATGAAAACAAAGGATTTCTTTCTTGAATGATTGTTGCATTTCTTCTTTTTAAAGATAAAGATCTTCTGCTTCTTCTTCTTTATCTTCATCTCCTTCCTCCTCCCCCTCCTCTTCTTCTTGCAGTGATGTCCATGATAATCGTATTGGAGATAATATTATGTGGGGTGAGTTTAGTGTTTTATGGAAGCTCTAGTGCTGCAGCCAATGGGATTGGTTGGCCTTTGGGGACTTTCTCGATGCCAGCTGTCCTCCATTTGTCTTGGCTGAGAGCGTGGGGATGTACCTAAAGAAAGGCAGCACCACTATAAACAGCCCACCGGAATCGCATACATACATATTATACATACATGTAGGTGCGTGGGGTAATGAACAGGAGTGCAGTTGGGGTGGTGATCGAATCGATGGTCACACTCAAACCAGACAAGGGTTGACTAGATAACAATAATTATGGGTTGCAAATTCACATCGTATTCTCCCAGGAGAGGCTTCCATTGCATCTTTTACATTCAAACTATCGTCAGCGTCGGGGGAGGGCAGAGCCCCCCAATTTTCCCCAGACCCCCATTTCAGCCTGACTACTACTGGATAACTTGCTACGACCTTGCTCCCACCCACCCACCCCCTGTCTCTCTCTATGTGACTGTGCGTATGTGTGTGCATGCGCGCGTGTATGCATGCATCTGTATGTGCATGCGTTTGTGCACACACACACACACACACATTCGTAACTCTTGTTGTTTTGCTCAATTCTGGATTTGTACCCCAAAAAGCGCTAAACTTTGTTGTTCCCGAGCGCTATATTGAGGAAAGGTGACAATTTGCATTGACGGCAGGGGTCAAGCTCTTGAGTCTTGACCTAGTGGATTCACTGATAACAGGCCCACAATTTGTGTTCACACACACACGCACACTCACACATTGCTATAAGAGGGTTTCATGAAAATTGGACACCCGTAAGTACTAGGGAAGACGGGGTAAAAAGCCCATGGGCGGGTAAGAAGCCCATGCCAATTATCTCATGAAATGAAGCAAGCTTCAGTCACATTTTGCCCATGAGACGAGTATTAATTCCATGCCAATTATCTCATGAAATAAAGCAAATCTCTGTCAAATTTACCCATGAGACGAATGCTAAACATTAACACTCGTCTCATGGGCAAAATGTGACTGAAATTTGCATCATTTCATGAGATAATTGGCATGGGCTTCTTACCCGCCCATGGGCTTTTTACCCCGTCTTCCCCTATAACATGCAGTGGAACAGGTGGGCCTACGTTGGGCTTAATGAAGGGTTTCATTATGACTAGCAGCTATGCCCCGCGTTTGCTACGCCCTGCGCTCGCTTCGCTTTGCGGCAGCTTTTCCCTGGCACAGGTCTTTAGAATAGCAATTGCCAGGATAGCACTTCAAAATGTCTCCAACTCACTGTAGTCCATGTTTACGGAGCCCCCTCGGATCTCACTCTCACTGTGCTATAGGCCATTCAAAATGTTTTCCACTGCATTCCCTTATTAATGCTGATCTCGAATATATTTTATGGTTATAGTGGTCTAACGCCAACGGTGTTGAAATTACGAGCACTTGTTTTCAGAGTCCCTTCAGCTCTCACTCTCACTGTGCTATTGGCCTCTTCAAAATGTCTTCCACTGGGTTCCCGCTGTGAAGCTGATCATGAATATATATGGTTATATGGTTCTAACGTCAACGGTTCTGAAATTATGGGCACTTTTTTACGGACAGACAGTCATCGTGTAACACCTTCAAGGTCAAATGTAAAGGTCACGGTAAAGTGGCTATTAAATGTCTAATGTCTATTAGAAGTTTGCACCGCTTCAGTACTTTCTGGTAGTGAAGGACACAACACAATGGAAAGCTTGGGTTATTAAAAATAAATAATCAACTTGGGGAAAGGCCTGTGCGAAGGGTACACGCACGCACACACGTTATCATTAACTTTGTGATTTGTTCTTTGTTCTGAAATGAGAGAGAGAGAGAGAGAGAGAGAGAGAGAGAGAGAGAGAGAGAGAGAGAGAGAGAGAGAGAGAGAGAGAGAGAGAGAGAGAGAGAGAATGAACAAACGAGGCAGAGAGAGAGAGAAGGGGGGGGGGGGGGGGGCGTCATTACCTGGAAAACATATATTATGGGGTATGATATTGGCTTTGAAAGCTTTTTTTTTATCTTTGGCAGAGTGATCTTAATAACTTAATTAAACATTAGTACTACATAATACTACATCTAAGATCACCACAGCCCATGATTGACATTCTGAGTCACTTCGTTCCCGGGCGTACAAACACAGCCCATGATTGACATTCTGAGTCACTTCGTTCCCGGGCGTACAAACACAGCCCATGATTGACATTCTGAGTCACTTCGTTCCCGGGCTTACAAACACAGCCCATGATTGACATTCTGAGTCACTTCGTTCCCGGGCGTACAAACACAGCCCATGATTGACATTCTGAGTCACTTCGTTCCCGGGCTTACAAACACAGCCCATGATTGACATTCTGAGTCACTTCGTTCCCGGGCGTACAAACACAGCCCATGATTGACATTCTGAGTCACTTCGTTCCCGGGCGTACAAACACAGCCCATGATTGACATTCTGAGTCACTTCGTTCCCGGGCTTACAAACACAGCCCATGATTGACATTCTGAGTCACTTCGTTCCCGGGCGTACAAACACAGCCCATGATTGACATTCTGAGTCAGTACAAACACAGCCCATGATTGACATTCTGAGTCACTTCGTTCCCGGGCGTACAAACACAGCCCATGATTGACATTCTGAGTCACTTCGTTCCCGGGCGTACAAACACAGCCCATGATTGACATTCTGAGTCACTTCGTTCCCGGGCATACAAACACAGCCCATGATTGACATTCTGAGTCACTTCGTTCCCGGGCGTACAAACACAGCCCATGATTGACATTCTGAGTCACTTCGTTCCCGGGCTTACAAACACAGCCCATGATTGACATTCTGAGTCACTTCGTTCCCGGGCACTTCGTTCCCGGGCGTACAAACACAGCCCATGATTGACATTCTGAGTCACTTCGTTCCCGGGCGTACAAACACAGCCCATGATTGACATTCTGAGTCACTTCGTTCCCGGGCGTACAAACACAGCCCATGATTGACATTCTGAGTCACTTCGTTCCCGGGCGTACAAACACAGCCCATGATTGACATTCTGAGTCACTTCGTTCCCGGGCGTACAAACACAGCCCATGATTGACATTCTGAGTCACTTCGTTCCCGGGCGTACAAACACAGCCCATGATTGACATTCTGAGTCACTTCGTTCCCGGGCGTACAAACACAGCCCATGATTGACATTCTGAGTCACTTCGTTCCCGGGCGTACAAACACAGCCCATGATTGACATTCTGAGTCACTTCGTTCCCGGGCTTACAAACACAGCCCATGATTGACATTCTGAGTCACTTCGTTCCCGGGCGTACAAACACAGCCCATGATTGACATTCTGAGTCACTTCGTTCCCGGGCGTACAAACACAGCCCATGATTGACATTCTGAGTCACTTCGTTCCCGGGCGTACAAACACAGCCCATGATTGACATTCTGAGTCACTTCGTTCCCGGGCGTACAAACACAGCCCATGATTGACATTCTGAGTCACTTCGTTCCCGGGCATACAAACACAGCCCATGATTGACATTCTGAGTCACTTCGTTCCCGGGCGTACAAACACAGCCCATGATTGACATTCTGAGTCACTTCGTTCCCGGGCGTACAAACACAGCCCATGATTGACATTCTGAGTCACTTCGTTCCCGGGCGTACAAACACAGCCCATGATTGACATTCTGAGTCACTTCGTTCCCGGGCGTACAAACACAGCCCATGATTGACATTCTGAGTCACTTCGTTCCCGGGCATACAAACACAGCCCATGATTGACATTCTGAGTCACTTCGTTCCCGGGCGTACAAACACAGCCCATGATTGACATTCTGAGTCACTTCGTTCCCGGGCTTACAAACACAGCCCATGATTGACATTCTGAGTCACTTCGTTCCCGGGCGTACAAACACAGCCCATGATTGACATTCTGAGTCCCACTTACAAACACAGCCCATGATTGACATTCTGAGTCACTTCGTTCCCGGGCGTACAAACACAGCCCATGATTGACATTCTGAGTCACTTCGTTCCCGGGCGTACAAACACAGCCCATGATTGACATTCTGAGTCACTTCGTTCCCGGGCGTACAAACACAGCCCATGATTGACATTCTGAGTCACTTCGTTCCCGGGCGTACAAACACAGCCCATGATTGACATTCTGAGTCACTTCGTTCCCGGGCGTACAAACACAGCCCATGATTGACATTCTGAGTCACTTCGTTCCCGGGCGTACAAACACAGCCCATGATTGACATTCTGAGTCACTTCGTTCCCGGGCGTACAAACACAGCCCATGATTGACATTCTGAGTCACTTCGTTCCCGGGCTTACAAACACAGCCCATGATTGACATTCTGAGTCACTTCGTTCCCGGGCGTACAAACACAGCCCATGATTGACATTCTGAGTCACTTCGTTCCCGGGCATACAAACACAGCCCATGATTGACATTCTGAGTCACTTCGTTCCCGGGCATACAAACACAGCCCATGATTGACATTCTGAGTCACTTCGTTCCCGGGCGTACAAACACAGCCCATGATTGACATTCTGAGTCACTTCGTTCCCGGGCGTACAAACACAGCCCATGATTGACATTCTGAGTCACTTCGTTCCCGGGCGTACAAACACAGCCCATGATTGACATTCTGAGTCACTTCGTTCCCGGGCTTACAAACACAGCCCATGATTGACATTCTGAGTCACTTCGTTCCCGGGCGTACAAACACAGCCCATGATTGACATTCTGAGTCACTTCGTTCCCGGGCATACAAACACAGCCCATGATTGACATTCTGAGTCACTTCGTTCCCGGGCGTACAAACACAGCCCATGATTGACATTCTGAGTCACTTCGTTCCCGGGCATACAAACACAGCCCATGATTGACATTCTGAGTCACTTCGTTCCCGGGCATACAAACACAGCCCATGATTGACATTCTGAGTCACTTCGTTCCCGGGCGTACAAACACAGCCCATGATTGACATTCTGAGTCACTTCGTTCCCGGGCGTACAAACACAGCCCATGATTGACATTCTGAGTCACTTCGTTCCCGGGCGTACAAACACAGCCCATGATTGACATTCTGAGTCACTTCGTTCCCGGGCGTACAAACACAGCCCATGATTGACATTCTGAGTCACTTCGTTCCCGGGCATACAAACACAGCCCATGATTGACATTCTGAGTCACTTCGTTCCCGGGCGTACAAACACAGCCCATGATTGACATTCTGAGTCACTTCGTTCCCGGGCATACAAACACAGCCCATGATTGACATTCTGAGTCACTTCGTTCCCGGGCGTACAAACACAGCCCATGATTGACATTCTGAGTCACTTCGTTCCCGGGCGTACAAACACAGCCCATGATTGACATTCTGAGTCACTTCGTTCCCGGGCGTACAAACACAGCCCATGATTGACATTCTGAGTCACTTCGTTCCCGGGCGTACAAACACAGCCCATGATTGACATTCTGAGTCACTTCGTTCCCGGGCATACAAACACAGCCCATGATTGACATTCTGAGTCACTTCGTTCCCGGGCATACAAACACAGCCCATGATTGACATTCTGAGTCACTTCGTTCCCGGGCGTACAAACACAGCCCATGATTGACATTCTGAGTCACTTCGTTCCCGGGCGTACAAACACAGCCCATGATTGACATTCTGAGTCACTTCGTTCCCGGGCGTACAAACACAGCCCATGATTGACATTCTGAGTCACTTCGTTCCCGGGCGTACAAACACAGCCCATGATTGACATTCTGAGTCACTTCGTTCCCGGGCATACAAACACAGCCCATGATTGACATTCTGAGTCACTTCGTTCCCGGGCGTACAAACACAGCCCATGATTGACATTCTGAGTCACTTCGTTCCCGGGCGTACAAACACAGCCCATGATTGACATTCTGAGTCACTTCGTTCCCGGGCGTACAAACACAGCCCATGATTGACATTCTGAGTCACTTCGTTCCCGGGCGTACAAACACAGCCCATGATTGACATTCTGAGTCACTTCGTTCCCGGGCGTACAAACACAGCCCATGATTGACATTCTGAGTCACTTCGTTCCCGGGCGTACAAACACAGCCCATGATTGACATTCTGAGTCACTTCGTTCCCGGGCGTACAAACACAGCCCATGATTGACATTCTGAGTCACTTCGTTCCCGGGCGTACAAACACAGCCCATGATTGACATTCTGAGTCACTTCGTTCCCGGGCGTACAAACACAGCCCATGATTGACATTCTGAGTCACTTCGTTCCCGGGCGTACAAACACAGCCCATGATTGACATTCTGAGTCACTTCGTTCCCGGGCTTACAAACACAGCCCATGATTGACATTCTGAGTCACTTCGTTTACAAACACAGCCCATGATTGACATTCTGAGTCACTTCGTTCCCGGGCTTACAAACACAGCCCATGATTGACATTCTGAGTCACTTCGTTCCCGGGCTTACAAACACAGCCCATGATTGACATTCTGAGTCACTTCGTTCCCGGGCGTACAAACACAGCCCATGATTGACATTCTGAGTCACTTCGTTCCCGGGCGTACAAACACAGCCCATGATTGACATTCTGAGTCACTTCGTTCCCGGGCGTACAAACACAGCCCATGATTGACATTCTGAGTCACTTCGTTCCCGGGCGTACAAACACAGCCCATGATTGACATTCTGAGTCACTTCGTTCCCGGGCGTACAAACACAGCCCATGATTGACATTCTGAGTCACTTCGTTCCCGGGCATACAAACACAGCCCATGATTGACATTCTGAGTCACTTCGTTCCCGGGCGTACAAACACAGCCCATGATTGACATTCTGAGTCACTTCGTTCCCGGGCGTACAAACACAGCCCATGATTGACATTCTGAGTCACTTCGTTCCCGGGCGTACAAACACAGCCCATGATTGACATTCTGAGTCACTTCGTTCCCGGGCGTACAAACACAGCCCATGATTGACATTCTGAGTCACTTCGTTCCCGGGCGTACAAACACAGCCCATGATTGACATTCTGAGTCACTTCGTTCCCGGGCGTACAAACACAGCCCATGATTGACATTCTGAGTCACTTCGTTCCCGGGCGTACAAACACAGCCCATGATTGACATTCTGAGTCACTTCGTTCCCGGGCGTACAAACACAGCCCATGATTGACATTCTGAGTCACTTCGTTCCCGGGCATACAAACACAGCCCATGATTGACATTCTGAGTCACTTCGTTCCCGGGCGTACAAACACAGCCCATGATTGACATTCTGAGTCACTTCGTTCCCGGGCGTACAAACACAGCCCATGATTGACATTCTGAGTCACTTCGTTCCCGGGCGTACAAACACAGCCCATGATTGACATTCTGAGTCACTTCGTTCCCGGGCGTACAAACACAGCCCATGATTGACATTCTGAGTCACTTCGTTCCCGGGCGTACAAACACAGCCCATGATTGACATTCTGAGTCACTTCGTTCCCGGGCGTACAAACACAGCCCATGATTGACATTCTGAGTCACTTCGTTCCCGGGCGTACAAACACAGCCCATGATTGACATTCTGAGTCACTTCGTTCCCGGGCTTACAAACACAGCCCATGATTGACATTCTGAGTCACTTCGTTCCCGGGCGTACAAACACAGCCCATGATTGACATTCTGAGTCACTTCGTTCCCGGGCGTACAAACACAGCCCATGATTGACATTCTGAGTCACTTCGTTCCCGGGCGTACAAACACAGCCCATGATTGACATTCTGAGTCACTTCGTTCCCGGGCGTACAAACACAGCCCATGATTGACATTCTGAGTCACTTCGTTCCCGGGCATACAAACACAGCCCATGATTGACATTCTGAGTCACTTCGTTCCCGGGCGTACAAACACAGCCCATGATTGACATTCTGAGTCACTTCGTTCCCGGGCGTACAAACACAGCCCATGATTGACATTCTGAGTCACTTCGTTCCCGGGCGTACAAACACAGCCCATGATTGACATTCTGAGTCACTTCGTTCCCGGGCGTACAAACACAGCCCATGATTGACATTCTGAGTCACTTCGTTCCCGGGCGTACAAACACAGCCCATGATTGACATTCTGAGTCACTTCGTTCCCGGGCGTACAAACACAGCCCATGATTGACATTCTGAGTCACTTCGTTCCCGGGCGTACAAACACAGCCCATGATTGACATTCTGAGTCACTTCGTTCCCGGGCGTACAAACACAGCCCATGATTGACATTCTGAGTCACTTCGTTCCCGGGCGTACAAACACAGCCCATGATTGACATTCTGAGTCACTTCGTTCCCGGGCGTACAAACACAGCCCATGATTGACATTCTGAGTCACTTCGTTCCCGGGCGTACAAACACAGCCCATGATTGACATTCTGAGTCACTTCGTTCCCGGGCGTACAAACACAGCCCATGATTGACATTCTGAGTCACTTCGTTCCCGGGCGTACAAACACAGCCCATGATTGACATTCTGAGTCACTTCGTTCCCGGGCATACAAACACAGCCCATGATTGACATTCTGAGTCACTTCGTTCCCGGGCGTACAAACACAGCCCATGATTGACATTCTGAGTCACTTCGTTCCCGGGCGTACAAACACAAACACAAACATAAACAAAAACAAATCATATACTGAGCGAGGAAAATAAAAATAAAACAACCAGTTTTATAATCTGACTTCCAATAGCTCCTCGGTGCTTTCAGAAACGTGAACTTTAGGCAGAAGCCACTGCCATAGAACTGAACATACAGATGCTGCACATAGCCGCAACAGATGCACCCATGGGACAGTCTGCCATGGGGGAGGGGGGGGGGGGGGTTTTCTTGTTGATTGTGTCAGTGCAAATACATACCCCCCCCCCCCGCCACTTTCTCTCTGTACATGAGTATGGGTTGGTTGCGCATGCGTGTCACGTATGTGTTAAGCTGTATACGGGAGAAAGCCTATGTTACTTAATGCATCGTTCTATGAATGTAAATATTCAGCGTTAATCTGATTTCCACTGAGGTGGTGTGTGTGTGTGTGTACATGTTTGTGTATATGTGCTGTGTGTGTGTGTGTGTGTGTGTGTGTGTGTGTGAGCGTGAGCACACATCTCTTTCATTTTTAGAGTTTGAATCCAGTACAGAATTTGTCCATTTATTCTTATTTATTATTTTTGTCAGTCATCAAAATTGTTCATAACACACAAATAAAGAAAGAAGAAAATATATAAATGAATAAATAAAAGTGTACATTACATCATTTCAATGTAATTACCCCCTGACACGCACACATAAAAGACAACAGTTCCATCGGTAACCCATTTTCAGAAAAGTATCTTTCTGCAGTAGAAAAATACTTTCACCACTTTAATGTTTTTATTATCCAGACAAAAATCTCAATCATATATCATACTCAACTACTAAATTATATGGGCTCATAAAGTTAGGATATATAGTCAAGTCTTTAATTTAAATGTTAAAAACGAAACAAAAGTTTTCGAGAAACAGACAGTTTGTAGAATATTGACATTTTCTGTCAAAGTACTTTTTTTTTTTCAATCTCAAAAAGAACACACACACAACACACACACACTCCATCTCTCTCTCTTTCTATCTCATAATTATCCATGTGCACCTGCTTACAAATCAGAGTCCTGAAACATTAAAATGGTGTTCAATTGCCCAATAATTATCTATACAATTGCCACCAAAAATCCTAATCATCATCAATGCATCATTAATCATCCACATGATTATTTCTCAAGCATTTTTTAAGGATGGCTGTAGAAACTGAATAACAAATTTCAATTAATTGAAAGGAAAACTCGATTAATTGACTTGAATGCTTCCAGCCAACTGACCTACAGTCATCCATCAACTGTCAATGGTCTAATTAGCCACAGGTAATTATCTGCCAAGCAGTTTGATTACTGCATGCAAAGTAATTAAACTGGATAAGGCGTGAAAGGAGGAGGGAATGGGGTGGGGCGAGGTAAAGAGGGGGTGGGGCGAGGTAAAGAGGGGGTGGGGAGAGGTAAAGAGGGGGTGGGCGCATTGAACTGGGGAGTGGGGACAGAGGTAGGGGTGTGAATTACAACATTACAGACCTACAGCCCAAACCTGCCTACCTCATAATCTCCACAGAACTGCCGTATATTTTCCTACCATTCGTCACATTATAAGGCGCAGGGGTCTCAGTCTGGGGGAAAAGTATCACCTTATAGTCCGAACAATACGGTATATTATCAGTCACATTATAAGGCGCAGGGGTCTCAGTCTGGGGAAAAGTATCACCTTATAGTCCGAACAATACGGTACCAAGTTTCCGACGCCTTTGTTTTGACACCGTATGGACAGGTTACTGCGCAGGAAGGAAGGAGGCAGGGTACTACCATAAGGTGTTTGCCTGTGAATACATTGCACAAATGACCTGGGTTCGAATCCGGATCTCATCCTTTCTTTTCAGTTCGAGAAGAAAATCGAACTGAACGCCGAGTCCTTCAGATGGGGACTTACGGCAAGCCTGACTTGAGCGCTTTCCCACATCGATTAAAAGTCACTAAGAGTAGGGAGAAATCCTGCTGCCTGGTATGTATCAAATTGATAGCTAGGTTTCCCCAGTCCCCCCCTCCTCAACTCCCCCCCCCCTTCCTCCCAAAAAAGGTAAGGTGGCTCTGTGTTGTGTTGACCCACTCCTCCGGTTGGAGCAGCCCAAATTTCACAGAAACCTGTCTCTGTGACTAGACACTAAAACAGAATATAAACAAAAGTAAACGATCATAGTAGTTTGAACGCTGCCTGTCACTGTCATTGTCACAGCCGGGTTTCCTTTAATGTCTTATGACATGTGCCGTTGCACGCCTATCGCTCTGCGGTCTCCCTAAGAACACCAACAACCAAGGACAATTTCAAACAACACTACTAACTGTGAAGAAACTCAGAAAGGAAATGCAAAGAACAATAACTCTGGAGACAGCCTCACATCCCATTGCATGTTTAATGTGGTGTCTGATATCGATGACGAAACAGCACTGACCAGATCACCATCTGAGCCTGCAGCTACTGACCACCAGAAGTTTTTTTATATTATTTTGTGCTTGCTTCTGGAAGTGGGGCCTGGGCCTTTCCGGCTGAACTGGGGGGTTTAATGGTCTTAACCCAGGGTAAGCAGTAGGTCTTTCTCCTTCTATGTTTTCTATTAGGTTCATGCGCCCTCCGAGTTCCGTCGCGATTTATCGTCAGAAGTGGCGTCTGCAACATATCCAGACAGAAACAGAACAATAACAACAAAAGACAGTAATAAGCAGCATTAATGATGATGATAATGAACGCATAATTCCAGGCCAAATAACGCAAAGAAACGTTGTGGGGAAAAACAGCAAAACCTCAGCACTACAATGAACTGATAATGATGATGAAGATGATGATGATGGTGATGATGATGATAATGATGATGATGGTGATGATAATGACAATGATGATGATAATGATGATGATCATCATCATCATTGAAATTCATGATGAAATGATCAGGAGGGAGGAAGCAGGAAAAAGTTTACTGTATTTTAGAGACTATAAGGCAATACTTTTTCCTTAGACTGAGACCCCTGCGCCTTATAATGTGACTGATAATATAGCAAGAAACTTTAATAGCAAAATCCGATTTTTGTGTAAAATTTGGGTGGGTGGGGGGGGGGGGGGGGCGCCTTATAATCAGGTGCACCTTGTAGTCCGTAAAATATGGTGGCTACATCTCAGTGGTGGTGATGATGATGATGATGATGATGATGTCATGATGATGATGGTGGTGGTGGTGATGATGATGATGATGATGATGATGGTGGTGATGATGATGATGGTGATGATGATGATGATGATGATGATGATGATGATGATGATGGTGGTGGTGATGATGATGATGATGATGATGTTGATGATGGTGGTGGTGGTGATGGTGATGATGATGATGATGATGATGATGATGATGGTGGTGGTGGTGATGATGATGATGATGGTGGTGGTGGTGGTGATGATGATGATGATGATGATGATGATGCAGACCTGCCTACTTGGAATTTTCCCAATCAGTAGCCCAGCCATCAATTTCAGTAGCATGGCAAATTTTTTCGTAGCATCCACAAACGACGGCAATCGATTTGTTCTCTTCCTGAGCCGAAACGCACTGCTTATGTTTCGCCGATTGAACGTGTTGACGGCAATCGTATCTACCACAGAGAAGTCCGCATGGCAGAGGTTGCACTGCAGTGACTGAGTGAGCATGGTTCGCACCGAGTCAACTTCTGACGATGCAAGGCCACTCCTCCGTGTAAGCTATTTTGAAAACTTGTGCGGCAGGACAATGTTTTTTCTTAGAACAAGATGGTGTGCCAGATGATTTTCGTTTTCTGGTTTGGGTTTGTTTTTCTTCATTTGAAACATCTCCCGAATCGAATCGCTGCTGCTGCTGGAGTCCGCCATTTTTTCCCCCAGAGAAAGTAATAAGAACGCATGCGCAGTCACTTTGATAAAAACGGAAGTGACTAGGTTATCGCGCGTGATACGGCGTCTGCTCTTAGAAACGGACAAAACCGGGAACGGCATAAGCAAAAATAAAATACGGCGGCATTTTGTTTTCTCCGTAGCAATGTTAAGGTTGCCGTAGCTCCGTAGCAAAGCTTTATTTTTCGTAGCTGCTACGGCCAAATCGTAGCAGTAGGCAGGTATGATGATGATGATGATGATGATGATGATGATGATGATGATGATGATGATGGTGGTGGTGGTGGTGGTGATGATGATGATGATGATGTTGATGATGATGGTGGTGGTGATGATGATGATGATGATGATGATGATGATGATGATGATGATGGTGGTGGTGATGATGATGATGATGATGATGGTGGTGGTGGTGGTGGTGGTGATGATGATGATGATGATGATGATGATGATGTTGATAACGATGACAATAATGATCTTCTTCTTCATCGATAGCCCAACCAGCTGTCATATGAGTGCTGATGCGTCATACTGCCATTATGCGCATAACTAAGAAATAGGTCCAGCATGTCCATCTTCGGCTGGAGAAAATCCTTGTAAGACTTTCCAGAACAAAGGCAGGAGAATGGACCGGTAAGGCAGAAAGATAGTAGACGACAGTAAGCAAAGGGAAAAGGCAGAGTCAAAGAGAGGGACTGATTGGAGGAAGCTACAAGCACAGAACTTCCAGAAGGAGGGGGAAGACACCCCCCGACACCCCTCCCAATATCCCCACGTGGTAGACAATAAAGATAAAGCTGGCGGGTTCAGGCGGGAGGATAGAGGAACGTCTTGGGGAAGAAGCTCAATCCCTCTATGTTGTTGTTGGTGATGATCAGGTAGTAGGTACTTTATAGTCACAGAGGCGTCTCTGTGAAATTTGGGTTGCTACCACCAGGAGAGCGCGTCGCAGCCAGAGGCGCGCCACCCATTTAAATAAAAAAGAATTTGCATGCGATTTTTGTGTGACTGATGAGTAAGGAAAAGGGTGGGTGGGGTGGGGTACATTTTGACCAAATGACAACCTTTTCGTTGCCACTGGGTTTAACGTGTGCTAAGTGCACGGGCACAAGGGACCTTGGTTTATCGTGTCATCCTAAAAGACTCCACGTTCAGACCGTAAGGCCTAGTGCAAAGTGAGAGGGGAAAGTCCCCTGTACCCAGGTTCGAACTCGGGCTTACTTGACACGAGGCGAACGCGCTACCACTGTGCCACTCTGATGATGATGATGACATCAATGATGCTGATGATGACAATGACGACAATAGTGATGATGAAAACGATGATGATGATGACAATGATGATGATGAAAACGATGATGACATTGATGATAACGATGATGATGATGATGATAATGACAATGATGACATTGATGATGACGATAACGACAGCCGATTGTGGCCACGCACAGCGAAGAGGAGAGGAAGATAAAGCTGGTAGAAAGGCTCAGGCGGGAGGACAGAGGAACATGTTGGGGAAGAACCTCAGACCCTCGATGTGTTCATCGCGACACACCCCTCCACACTTCTCCGTCAGCAGCAGTCTGACAAACAAAAGAGAAAAAATAAAAAAATAAAAAATAAAAGAAAAAATAGAAAAATAAATAATACTATTGAATCCCTGTTTGATATACATGTAGCAGATTTTTTTTTTTTTTTTTTTACCCTAATCAGAGCTCCCATGGCAAAAAGCCTAAGGCCGGGTTCACATTAGACGCATAAGTTCCGTACAAAAAACCCTAAATAAGTGGAAGAAAGAAGGAAAAAAGTTTACGCATATAGGGGAAATTCGGACATGAGTGCAAATCTTTTCCATTCTTTGTTTCACTTATTTATGGATTGCGCACGGGTTTCCGCATGGAATATCCGCTTGTGTATACACGGCCTAACTCTGAAATTTATAGCAAAAAGGAAAATAGCTGATCAGGAGTGGGCATTACCGAAAGTCATTTTTTTAAGCAACCAAATTTATTTAAGCAATAACAACAACAAAAACAGGTCTTGCTGGCATTTATCACCTTGCAAAGTTTGGTTGTGCTACCATTTGTAGCTTATGAGAAAATTACAAGGTTCAAGAATGCACGCACACACGCATGCACACATACACACACTCTCTCTTGCCTCTCTCTCTCTCTCCTCCTCCTCCTTCTTCTTCTTCTTCTCCTCCAGTTGCATATGCATGCATACATTTATGAATACATTTTTTTAATTTTATGTAAATAGTTTCATATGTATATTTTTGGTCTAATTAACAATTGTATGTTTTCTTGTGATGGTTTGTAAAACACTGTTGTGTTTTTTTCCTTTTCTCTTTTTGTGCACTTTCGTTTGTTTCAGTCTGTGTTGTTATTTTGTTCTCTTGAGAACAGGATGTAAAAAAGATGTAATGCTTACTCCTTTTATCCTCATTTAAGATCATTTTGATTTGACTTGACTTGACACACACACACACCAGAAAACGATCACATGTACTCACTCCGCTCGTTAAACAGGGACTTTTAACCCCTTGACTGCCGGAGAAAATAAAAGAAAAAATCACTGTACAAATCATGCCATGAAAACAACAACTGAGAGACCCAATCTGGCAAAATGGTCTAGGGATATAACTCTCTTGACTGTGTTAGAGCAAAAGCCAGCATATCAGGGTTATTCCTCTTCATCTGATGAAGTCATGAGTGATGTCATCAGGTCAGTACGTGACATGTTGGTGGCAGTCAAGGGGTTACAAATGTCGGAGTAACACTGACCTCTCTCTGGCCAGCAGCACGGACACGCCCACAAGCTGGGACAACTCTTCTGCCGTCAGTGAGCTCCTCTCCTGGACCTGCCACACACATCACCACCACAGTAACACACCATTATTACAGTGGAACCTCCCTTATAAGACCTCCCATTATAAGACTCCCTCCCATATAAGACCTACTTCTCGGATTGGATTGGAAGTTCAGTTTAACGTCACGTATTGGCTTTCATCATGTACGACGGACTAAACAAACAAACCATGGTATAAACAAAAATTTATGTTCCTGAATCACTGTCTTAACCAAAAGGCCGAGAAGCGATCAGTATTGAATAATACCTACTTCTCTGATACATTGCCCTTCTTTGTAAGTATTAAAATTACCTCCCTTATAAGACCTCATTTTGGGTGATTTTTGAAGGTCTTATAAGTGAGGTTCCACTGTATTAGCTATTTTATAGTCACAGGGGCATCTCTGTCAAATTCAGGTTGCTCCCACCTGGAGAGCGCGTGAATGATATTATAAAAATAAAATAAAAATTGTATGCGATTTTTGTGTGGCTGATGAGGAAGGAAAGGGGTGGTGGTAATTTTCACCAAATGACAACTTTTTCGTTGCCACTGGGTTTAACATGTGCTAAGTGCATGGGCACACGGGACCTTGGTTTATTGTCTCATCCGAAAGACTCCACATTTAGACCATAAGGCCTAGTGCAAAGTGAGAGGAAAAATCCCCTGTACCCAGGTTCGAACTCGGGTTTACTTGACACAAGGCGAACGCGCTACCACTGTGCCACTCTACACATTGTGTCCAAAAAAAGGGGGGGGGGGGGGGGGGGGTAAAGGTCCCAAAGCCTATTGGCTGTAGGGTCAGTTGTCGTTGTCGACATTGTCATGGTGTGTGGTACTATGATATTTGTATGCACATTGTTTTTGGTATAAAATAGGCTAATAGTTAAAATAAATTGTTTTTGATTACTTTGTGGTGTACAACCAAGTTAGAGGCCCAATGAATTGCCCGTGCAAAGGTAATAACAGCCTGTGTTCTTTTTAGAGTTTTACTCACACAAATTGTGTCTCGGCCTCGCACGGTTGTTTTTGTATTCACTCCTTGAAATTGTCTTGAAGGAAGGCTGGAGTCTGTTTTGTGTGTGCGTGGGGCACACAGGCCTATTTGTGGCGAGCCTGCATGGTTTTGCAGGTAATATAAGTTTCTATTGTAAAAGTGAAAATAACGCATAATCATATGTAGTGATGATTATAGTGTGGTGGTGTTTCAATATGTGTGATGGTTAGGTTGTGGCAACCAAACATGTGTAATGATTATAAATGGGTGAGTTCTAAAAGATTCATTTATGAATTTTGTTATGATGTATAATCGGGGCGCCACATGTGTTTACAGTACACAGGCTGACCCCTGGGCGGTACATGGGTGTACTTGGAGGCCCTGACCGATGTCACCTAAGGAGAGGTGATGGGTGGACGCTGTCGCGAGTTCCATCCCCTGGAAGAGTTATTCCAGTGAATCCCGCCGAGATATCGCGGAGGAAAGAATTTAAGAAGAAAGAAGAACGAACACCCTGAAATTTGAAAACCACTAGAGAAAGATATCAAGCTTGAAAACTGAGGAATCGACGTCGCGAGCGAGAGAGAGAGAGAGAGAGAGAGAGAGAGAGAGAGAGAGAGAGAGAGAGATATTGTTTTGACAAACTGTTTTGTTTGGGGACTTATTATTTCGTTTGTTAACTTTGCATTTTGTGACTATTTAATATTTATTTTGTATTTATAAATAAATTTATTCTCTTCTTTTGTCGTTAAGAAGAGGGGGTATTCCAAGATTGGTATTCCTTGACTATTATTTGTTCGCACTGGTTGAGAGGAGTGATAGCGTGTGCTTGCGGAGTTTGCTGTCTGCTTGCGGGGTTGTATGCGAGTAAATGATCATCCCAACAGCCAAAACACTTGAACACTATGGTACAAATGCACCAGCTCGGGATGAGAACATTACGCGCGTGACCGTTTTTGATTACCCGCCATGTGGGCAGCCGCACTCTGTCTTCGGGGGAAAAGCCGGGTCAGTGAAGTCCTTATTGACGGTGTCTACCCCTCTCTTTTCGCCGCCCATTAGCCTCCCCAGCCAAACTCAGGGACAGACATTTTTGGAGGGGGAGCTCCCCAACAGGTAACTAATCTCTGGCTGCGTCGCTACGAGCAACTAGCAATGCCTCCTACGCTTAGTCATAATTGCTCTCTAAACATTGCGCTGCACCATGTTTTTTTCTTGTTGACTACTGTAGAAAATCAATCACTGATACACAGGCATCAGAATAGTCTCAAGTCCAATCCTCTGAAAACTGCGGTAAAAGGGCCATCAAGGATCTAGACTGAATAGGGACACTGAAAAAGGCTTCGCTTTAAAATGCTATTTAACGGAAACTATAACACTGAATAAAAAGCTATCCAAGCCCTCTAAAAAGAGAAGTCAATTCTCGGTCAGAAATTCTCAATCCTCTGAAATGAGCAGATCGTCCTACAATTCTGATGCCTGATACAGCTTTCACTGTCACTTTATTGTTAGCCCTTACTTAAAGACTGACAACAGATGATGAAAGCCATTTCAATAATAGGCCTCAAACACAAACTAAACTGCTGTTCAGTTAGCGCAAATGTCATAACAAGTATTGTTCTTCTTTTTAACCCTTTCACTGCCAGCCATATTTCACCCAAAAATTTCAATTAAATTTACCTGGGTAGAGAACAAAATCCATCTGCAGTATTGGGGATTCTTCTGTGACATATATAAAATAAGGTCTATCCTTGCTTCCCAAAACTAAGACAATAGGGTCTTTGGATAATAGACCCCAATTTGATGCCTTTTAGTGACATAGGTGTTAAATCACTGTGGTGCAAAAATGCGACTTTGGTGGTGAAAGGGTTAAAATAAATATATTTCCTTAAAGGGCACTTTCTGATTCTCTCTGCTTTTAATTTTTTTCTTTTTCTTTATTTTTTTTCTATGAGTCAACCTTCCTTTACCACGTGAAATGTGTCTGTCTGTGTGTGTGTGTGTGTGCAATTGAAACTCCAAACTTTAATTACTAATTTCTTTTTATTTGGGATGTGTGAACGCTTGATGTGCTTGTCAGTTGGCCAACTGATTTAGCTCGTCAAAGGTATCTAAAATAGACAGAAATTTGCTGTCTTAACAGTTTTTAACTACGGTGTTGTTGTTTTTATTTATTCAAGTCTTCAACAAGTGCTGTGTACAGACACAGATGCCACATACCAGCGCAGTGGTGGTGTTGATGATCTCCTCTTCGTTCTGACTCTGCGACTGAAGAACTGCCACGCCGCTGTCAAACGTACGCAGCCTGGTCACAACACACAAACATCAGACAGCGTGAAAACAAAACAATTACAATTATACAACAATAAAAACAAAGAGAAACATGTGAATGATATTAACAACAAATGGCACTTACAAAGAATGTATGAATTCAGCTTCAAAGAGATGATCCAGAACCACTCAATACTCACAGCCATTCATAACCGCATACATGTACAGTAAACGACAAAACCCAGACACTCGCACAAACATGAACACTCACTCACTCACTCCCCTTTCCCTCTCATTCCCCTCCCTCCCTCCCTCTTTGCAAGACCAGGCTTGGCCTCAAATCTGAATCCTTGCTGAATCAAGTTTTTCAGTCTTCAGTTTTTCTCTCTTCCGAGTCTCTGTCTGTCTCAGTATCACCCAAAAGCCTGAATATACAAAGTGTGATTTATCCGCAGCTGACTGAAGCCGGTTTCTTTTTTTCTCCCACCCTTTCACCTACACTACAGGTGGGGATCATTGTGAACTCACTCACTGCCTACTGTTACCATACTTAACACTTTCCACCTTCCACCTTCCAGGTGGGAAGTGAGAAAGTTGGCTTCATTCTCTGCAAGGTTGGTAGGTTGCGAAGAAATCACTCTTTGTGACATTTAGGCTTTTTGGTAGCACTGTGTCTCACCTGATGGGCAGCTTCATGAGTTCCATCAGCTCGCAGGCATGAAGCAGATCCTCCGGGGACAGCAGCTGTCACCACACAAAACAATCACCAAACGCTGAATACTATTCACTCTGCAAAGCTAGCTCTTTAATTTTTAACCCTTTCACTGCCGTAGGAAAACAAGAGAAATTGTCGATTTTCTTAGTATGAAATTTAAAAGAGATCTGTTAGACTCACTCTGAGAAAATGGTCTAGACATACATCTTTCCTGACTTGTCTAAACCAAAAACCATCATCCCAGGGCTATGACATCATCAATGACATCACACATCCCGTAGTAGACACGGGAACGGGCAGGGAAGGGGTTAATCTAAAGAGCAATTGCAATCGCAGTTTTAACTGGAGAGTTTAATTGCTTCACAATCCCTAAGCGTTAAACACTTTCAATTTGGCACTTGGTGTCTTTTGCTTGGCCTAATATTGCTATGCATTTGCTCATAAATCTGCTTCAGGAGATTTTTTTGATTGGACTAAATACATGTCAGTTACAAACATTGAAACTTGCAAGCACAAATAAGGTATGAACAAATTATTTGTTTGGTGTTTTGTATTCTTCTTCTTCTTCTTCCCAGGCCATATGGCCATAATGGGCAAGGTATATGTCCGGTTTTCAGTTTTCACTGGTCTCCCCACTGCATGCACTGATGCAGCCAACACATTCTGATTTTGGAGGAGCTCATTTAAAGGAGAAAATTGGGAAGATTTCTTCTGAAAAAAAGTCAGGAGAATGGGCCAATAAGGCAGAAAGGCAGTAGAAAGCAAAGGGAAAAGGCAGAGTCACAGAGAGTGAAAGATTAGTGGGAGTTACAAGCACATAACTTCGCAGATCTACCAGAGCGGATCAGCTGGCGATTGTGTCTCGCCCACAACGTCATTTCTTCGATACATACATTCTTTGACGTCACCCACAGATGCTGGCTTGAAACAAGCAAAGACTTCTTTGGATGACGCCATTGCTTTATAATTCTGGCGAACGAGATTTCACCGAAAGTAGACGACGTTCTAGTGAACTCCTATTTTGAAGAATGTGAGACAAAAGGTAGGTAAATATGATAGAGTTTGCAGTCTGTGCTTATCGATATTCTAAAACCATGCTGTGGCGTTTTTCAGTGTTTTTGCATCCAAATAGAGCGTATGAAGTTCCTTTAAATTAATGAAGTTTGAAATAAAAGATAAAATACAGAACTGTTGGCTGTTACCTCCATTCCTCTGGCTCTGTTGACACGACAGTACACGTCAGTCAGCGTCATCATTCCCCCACTCTCCTGTCATGACATGGCATTTTCATCATCATCATCGTTGTCATCATTATCATCATAGTAATTATTAGTGTCATCACCATCATCGTCATGATCTTTGTCTTCATCATTATTATCATCACATACCACTGTTATGTTAGACTTCATTGTCAAACCTCGACCCATTCTTCAGATACAGTCATCATCACCATCATTATCACGATGAATATCAACACCATCATTACAATCACACGCACAGACACACACTCAAGTCTGCATAGACGGAGGGGGTGGGTAGAGGGAGGGGGGCGAGAGAGAGATTAATACATATATTTTGTATTAACAGGGGGGCGAGAGAGAGATTAATACATATATTTTGTATTAACAGTCTCATTCATTTGTCTTCATTGAGACTTAATTGCTATAATTATTATTTTTAATGTTTATTTCATTGATACTTGTCTTCATGTTGATTATTCTTGTCTTGTCTTTAATGTGTATGTTTATCTGTATGTTAGTGTTTAGGCCTTTGTTCAGCGCTTTGACTCTGAGCTCCCTGCAAAGGGGGTTAAGCACTCCAATAATAACCAGTATTATTATTATCATTATTATTTGGTGTAGTATTTATCCCTGGTGCTGGACACACACACAAACAACAACATACATTATTTATACGGCGCTGAATTATTGATAGAAATCAAATCAAAGCGCACACACATGTTAGATTTTCATGACGCATTCGAATAAAAATGCAATACAAAGCGAACACACACACACACCTCAATAGGTTTTGTCAACATAGAAGCTAGCTGTCTGGCCAGTTCAGTGTAGTATTTATCCCCAGTGCTGTGTGTATGGTGCTGTGTGTGTGTATGTCTCTCACTCACTCACTCACACTCACTCACTCACACTCACTCACTCACACACACACACATACCTCAATAGGCTTTGTCAACATAGAGGCTAGCTGTCTGGCCAGTTCGGTGTAGTATTTATCCCCGGTGCCATGCGTCTCCCTCGTCACAGGGTTGGGGATACCCATACTGAGCAGGTAGGCCTTGAATTTCACCGTCTGTAAACACACGCATGTGCAAAGACGTTAACATGCAAGCACACACCCATTTACACACACACAATGCACGCACAAGCGCGTGCACAAACAGGCACAAACTCTCCATTCTTTTCCTTAGTTTTGTTTTCATTTTGAATGCAAGAATATGTTTTCTTGTTTGTGCTGTGCTTGTATCAATGTATGAGACCACATTGTAATTTCTTAAAACGAGATAATAAAGTTGTTGTTTTTACTTTGACTTCACACACACACACACACACACACACACACACACACACACACACACCAACATTGGAAAATGTAAAGGTTCCAAAATGTCAAAAAGATATTACCATCATGTACCTTCAAGCCTCATTCAACCAATTACACATAGAAGCATTTCCGAACAGGCCCGTGCCCAGACTATAGACTCACTACCTTATAATATTACAAGAGATGCTTTCAGATTTAATTGTATGGCAGCTGTGATAAAAAAAATCAGTCTGGCAAAAGAGTAATACTTAAGACAGTTTAACTGTATCCAGTATCCAGATCTTTATGATTGTCTCGCCTTGGCTTAAGGCTGTCAGACCAACTGACATAGGCTAGAACACCAAGGCTACATCAAAATGTTGTTATGCTATGCATATTTGCGCAGGGATTGTCTTTAACCATGACTAGCTCCTAGCATAACATCATCAGTCTCCAAAATCCCCCGAAGACGGAGTGTGGCTGCCCACTTGGCGGGGTAATCAAAAACGGTCAAACATGTAATGTTCTCATCTGTAGCTGATGCACTTGTACCAGTGTTCAAGTGCTTCGGCAGTTGGGATTATCCCTGGAGTCTTTCAGCCAGGGTAAGCCAACAACAACCAACAACATGATTGTCTTTTTTTTCTTTTTTTCTTTAACATGATTGTCTTTCATTATGTAACAAAGCACACCCTTTTCTTGACACAATCTTTTCTTCTTCTTCTTTCTATGCAGCCCTGATTGAACAAGTATGGCTATCAGCAGGATTGTGTGAAAGAAACTTTTAAAGCATGTAATTATTACAATTTATTTTGTTCTTTCATAACTTGTTTGGTTTCTTGTGTGTATATTTGACATGTCCACAAGAAAATTATCCTTGTTTTTATGAGGACAAAATAAAAGTTGAGTTGAGTTGAGTTGACATGCAATACAATTTTCTTCAATAATTTAGTTTTTAATCTTTTTTTCTTTCTTTTTTTCTCTTTTGTTATTGTCCTTGTGTTTGCTTTATATTCTTGTTGCGCCATTTCCTTCCATTGCTTTTGTTCATATTGTCGGTGAAATTAAAAAACCTCGTATCTCAATTTTGGTAGTTTTGAGAAAAATGAAATTTTTTTTTTTTTAAATTAACCGCGTTTACCACAATTGATTAACTATGATGAATATATGTTGTTCAAGACATTGCGAGTTTAGTCCTGCATTTTGCTAAAATTACTTTTTTTTAAATTTATTTAATACTTGAAAAGCACGAAGATAATTATGAGTTTTTTGTCCTTAAGTAGATCTGAATTTGGGACTTTCGAGTTTTTCTTCAATTTACACAACCTCATTTACCCCAGATAGAAAGTCATCAGAGATACAAGCTTTTGGTGGAAGGTGGCGGGAAAAATTAGAGAGCTGACTATGTATCTAACTCAAAATAACAAAAAAATCGAGATACAAGGTTTTTGAAATTTACTGACGATATGTTATGTATGGCAGCCAATGCAATGCGATTTGACGTGTTTGAGTACCTCGCATAATAAGCTTTCAGCTCGTTGTACTCTCAATCACTTACTTTCTACTGCTGCTAACTTTGTGTTCTTTGGAATAACACTCGCCTAAACCAAACATTTTCCAATCATACGAAGTTCCCACACTAATGAGGGTTTATACTGAAAATTCTCTGCCCATGTCTCGTGCACTGAGATGCGTGCGCCATCTACATAAGATTATCGTCCTCGCCTGTCATGAAGTAGTAGTTTATAGCCACAGAAAAGTATCTGCTCCTGACTCATCACTAGGTGGCATAGGCAGTTCAGGCCTAAAATTATCGCCCTGTCGTGTTGGCAAGTAGTATAAGGCCCCATTACCCACATCCAGAAGTGTACGCAAAGGACAAAAGAAAACAAGAGGCAAAGCCTTCAAGGCTCACTCGAACAGGAAAATGTGGGACAACAACAAAGATTGAGGGGGGGTGTCTAAAGTACAAGATTGCCAATGAAATTTTAAAGTACAAATGAAACTATCGTTAATGGATGCAACTAAAAAAATAAAATAAAAAGTGTCCGTGCCGAGAATCGGACCTGGAACCATTGGCAAGACAGACACTCTACCAATGAGCTATCGAGGCTTTCAGTGTTGATGAGTTTCTTAACTCATGTTGCCTGTTGAATACTAACCCACTAATCTAAAATGTTATCTGTTACAGTGTTGTTTTAAGTATTTAATTATTCAAATCATTATTGTTTGAAAGCTTGCATAGACATCTATTAATGTGTGCAAATTTTGAACAATGTATGCCTTCTATTTCCCGAGAAAATGGCAACGTTAAAGTTTGGAGATTAGACCATGGACGCAACACATACACACACAGACAAACAACCGAACAACTATCATACTATAGACTCACTTGGAAGTGAGCCCAAAATGGAAGACAAGTGATACAGAGAGACAAAGGGGAATGAGAGCAGGGAGACAGGGGACAACAAACATAAAATGGAAGACAAGTGATACAGAGACAAAGGGGAATGAGAGCAGGGAGACAGGGGACAACAAACATAAAATGGAAGACAAGTGATACAGAGAGACAAAGGGGAATGAGAGCAGGGAGCAAAACAC
Source organism: Phymorhynchus buccinoides (assembly GCA_017654935.2). NCBI lineage: Eukaryota > Metazoa > Mollusca > Gastropoda > Neogastropoda > Raphitomidae > Phymorhynchus > Phymorhynchus buccinoides. The sequence goes on from CM065686.1 coordinate 3,371,637, forward strand.
AGGGGACAACAAACATAAAATGGAAGACAAGTGATACAGAGAGACAAAGGGGAATGAGAGCAGGGAGCAAAACACAGGGGACAACAAACATAAAATGGAAGACAAGTGATACAGAGAGACAAAGGGGAATGAGAGCAGGGAGCAAAACACAGGGGACAACAAACATAAAATGGAAGACAAGTGATACAGAGAGACAAAGGGGAATGAGAGCAGGGAGCAAAACACAGGGGACAACAAACATAAAATGGAAGACAAGTGATACAGAGACAAAGGGGAATGAGAGCAGGGAGCAAAACACAGGGGACAACAAACATAAAATGGAAGACAAGTGATACAGAGACAAAGGGGAATGAGAGCAGGGAGACAGGGGACAACAAACATAAAATGGAAGACAAGTGATACAGAGACAAAGGGGAATGAGAGCAGGGAGACAGGGGACAACAAACATAAAATGGAAGACAAGTGATACAGAGACAAAGGGGAATGAGAGCAGGGAGACAGGGGACAACAAACATAAAATGGAAGACAAGTGATACAGAGACAAAGGGGAATGAGAGCAGGGAGCAAAACACAGGGGACAACAAACATAAAGCACAACCAACCTCATCCTCGGTGATGTCGCCCTTTTTGTCTTTGATCTTGGTGGCGATGGTTTTGGACAAGTTAACCATGTCTTTGGCCTGTAGGGAAAACAACGACTGCATAAATCACATCGTCATTGTCATCATAATTCATGTTTTGGACAAGTTAACCATGTCTTTGGCCTGAAGAGAAAACAACGACTGCATAAATCGTCATCATCATCATAATCATAATCATGTTTTGGACAAGTTAACCATGTCTTTGGCCTGTAGGGAAAACAACGACTGCATAAATCGTCATCGTCATTATCATAATCATGTTTTGGACAAGTTAACCATGCCTTTGGCCTGTAGGGAAAACAACGACTGCATAAATCGTCATCGTCATCGTCATCATACTCATGTTTTGGACAAGTTAACCATGTCTTTGGCCTGTAGGGAAAACAACGACTGCATAAATCGTCATCATCATCATAATCATAATCATGTTTTGGACAAATTCACCATGTCTTTGGCCTGTAGGGAAAACAACGACTGCATAAATCGTCATCATCATCATAATCATATTTTGGACAAGTTAACCATGTCTTTGGCCTGTAGGGAAAACAACGACTGCATCAATCGTCATCGTCATCATACTCATGTTTTGGACAAGTTAACCATGCTTTTGGCCTGTAGGGAAGACAACGACTGCATAAATCGTCATCGTCATCGTCATCATAATCATGTTTTGGACAAGTTAACCATGCCTTTGGCCTGTAGGGAAGACAACGACTGCATAAATCGTCATTGTCATCATAATCATGGTCGTCATTGTCATCATAATTATGTTTTGGTCAAGTTCACCATATCATTGGCCTGTAGGGAAGACAACGACTGCATAAATCGTCATTGTCATCGTCATCATACTCATGTTTTAGACAAATTCACCATATCATTGGCCTGTAGGGAAAACAACGACTGCATAAATCATCATCGTAACCATGTTTTGGACAAATTCACCATGTCTTCGGCCTGTAAAGAAAACAACGACTACATCAATCGTCATCGTCATCATAATCGTGGTGGTCATCATCATTGTCACTATCATAATCATCATCACCAGCACCATCGTCATTATCGTCACAACACAGCTTTTACTGTTGTTGATGTGACAAGCATCCACTGTCGTCGTTGCTATCATCATCATTGTTATCATCATCATCATCTTGTCAGTGACTAATTTCTGTGTATTGATTACCCATTCTCTCTCTCTCTTACTCTCTCTCTGTCTGTCTGTCTCTCTCTTTGTCTGTCTGTCGCTCGCTCTCTCTCTTTCTCTCTCTCTCTCTCTCTTTCGCTCTCTGTCACTCTCTCTGTCTGTGTCTGTCAGTCTGTCTCTCTTTGTCACTCTGTCTGTCTGTCACTGTGTGTGTATATGTGTCTCTCTCTCTCTCACTCTGTCTCTCTCTCTCACTGTGTGTGTGTCTCTCTCTCTCTCTCTCTTTGTCTGTGTCTCTGCCTTTGTCTCTGTCTCTCTGTCTCTCTCTCTCTCTCTCTGTGTCTCTCTGTGTCTTGTGTCTCTGTCTGTTTCTGTCTTTGTCTCTGTCTGTCTGTCTGTCTCTCTCTCTCTGTGTTTTTGTCTCTGTCTGTGTCTCTGTCTCTCTCTGTTTTTGTCTCTGTCTGTCTGTCTGTCTGTCTCTCTCTCTCTCTCTCTGTCTCTCTCACCATAACCATCAGTTTGCTGAGGTCCTCAAAGGCCACAGATATGTTCTTGTTGGTCTCCTTGTGTTTCTGTTCGATGGATCGCTCGATTCCCACAATGCCCGGCCTGTGTCGAGGCAACTGGAAAAAAACACCAACAGATATTCAAATGTCTTGGTAAATATTTTTTGGTGCACAGAAAAAAAGCGCAGTGGCAACAGACAAGTTCATCATCAAGCTGACATTAATCTAATAACTGATTAAGAGAGTAGACACACCTGTAACAACTAGAATTGGACTTACAATGGAAATCTGGTGAGGCAAAATTGAAAGAACTGAAATTTTAATTTGAAATAGCCAATATTTTTAGATTAAAAAACCCAAGTTTTTACCACAAGAATGTTTAAATTGGGACCACAGAATGGTTGTAAACTATTGATCTTTATTTTTTGTGGTACCTTTTGTATTTATTTATTCTTTTTCTTTAAATAGCAGGTCGTACAAGACAGCAAAGCAGTGTATTCCCTACTAACTGAAAAGTGAACAACACTTAAATCTGGTTGTAGCGTTGTATGTTTGTAAATCCAAGTTAAGGCCATGCATTTCAGTGACTGTGGAGCACGGAGACAAAAGCTAAAGGCATGTAAGGTTAATATTCATCAATGGTTGTCATATTTACACCAATATCTGTCCACGACAAATTGAAAAGAAAGAGCTGCCTATGTGACATAGCGAAGTGGCAAAATAGTGCCCTAGCTATTTGAGCTGAGGACTAGACTTCCAGCCTGCAAGTTCCGCTACTAACAAGCGGTTCGGGAGATATCCTTGGGACAGACAGAAAACAACAACAAAGAAACATACATGAACGAAAATAGACTCCTTTGCGATCGTAGATCGGCAAAGGACAATTACCAACAAACCAAAATCTGACAACATGGTTCTGACTGTTGCCTTTCTCAAGGGGTACGCTCACCCCCTGTTTACAGTCTTAACTCATTCAAGTTGTTCCGGCCACATATGTCCAGAATTAATAGATAGCTGTCAATTTGATGCATTTGCTTCAAGGGAAGTAAATCTGCGTGCACACCATACCTTGGTCACTTCTAAACTCGCTTCACTCCTTTAGACCACAATTTTGCCCCTGACTTTACTTTTGTAGTGGTTTGTTGTGGGGTAACCAATGGGTGTAGAGAGTTTTTCTATATAAAGTCTATATATGACTTCTGATCTACCACTTCCCTATGTCTAAGCCTGAAATAAACCTGTAATCTTCTTTCATTTCTCCTTTTGTTTATGTATGTTTTGTTTGTGTGCATGGCTGGAGTGATTTGTGAGTGTATGGCTGGAGTGATTTGTGAGTTTTTTAATAATTCAAAATCGTTGCGATGAGAACGAGTTAAAAGGTATTTTCACCCCCAAGTTTTAAATTTTAAAGGGTCAAGACGAAATCTTGAGAGAAGCTTCAAGAGCCATGTTGAGCAAAGGAATGTCAAATGCATGAAACAATTTTTATTGGAGTCTGATAAAAGAGTCTGTAAATGAGCAATGGGATTTTAGCGATTACAGCTTTCTGCACCATCTAAGTTGTAGAATTTTAGACACGGGCTATTGTGACTCCAGCTTGCTGCACTAGCCTAGATAGGCCGAGCAGACGATTGAAATATGAACAACATCATTGGCTTACTGGTAACGCCTTTGTTGACGCATTAATCATCATTCCAAAGCAAAAATCTTCCTGAACTCATTTATTTTCAGGGATCAATAGGGACATTAACTTATTCGCATCGCAACAATTTTGAATTATGAAAAAAAATCACAAATTTGCCATTTGTATGCATAAACCAGGCATGGAGTGGGATTTGTGTGGTTTTGGATGTTTGGCAGGGTGTGCATGGCTGAAGAGTGATTTGTGAGTGAAATTTGTATTTTTTGTTTGTGTGCATGGCTGGAGTGATTTGTGAGGTTTTGTATGTTTTGTTTGTGTGCATGGCTGGAGTGATTTGTGAGGGTTTTATGTTTTGTTTGTGTGCATGGCTGGAGTGATTTGTGAGGTTTTTATGTTTTTGTTTGTGTGCATGGCTGGAGTGATTTGTGAGGTTTGTATGTTTTGTTTGTGTGCATGGCTGGAGTGATTTGTGAGGTTTGTATGTTTTGTTTGTGTGCATGGCTGGAGTGATTTGTGAGGTTTGTATGTTTTGTTTGTGTGCATGGCTGGAGTGATTTGTGAGGTTTTTTAATAATTCAAAATCGTTGCGATGAGAACGAGTTAAAAGGTATTTTCACCCCCAAGTTTTAAATTTTAAAGGGTCAAGACAAAATCTTGAGAGAAGCTTCAAGAGCCATGTTGAGCAAAGGAATGTCAAATGCATGAAACAATTTTTATTGGAGTCTGATAAAAGAGTCTGTAAATGAGCAATGGGATTTTAGCGATTACGGCTTTCTGCACCATCTAAGTTGTAGAATTTTAGACACGGGCTATTGTGACTCCAGCTTGCTGCACTAGCCTAGATAGGCCGAGCAGACGATTGAAATATGAACAACATCATTGGCTTACTGGTAACGCCTTTGTTGACGCATTAATCATCATTCCAAAGCAAAAATCTTCCTGAACTCATTTATTTTCAGGGATCAATAGGGACATTAACTTATTCGCATCGCAACAATTTTGAATTATGAAAAAAAAACTCACAAATCACTCCAGCCATACACATAAAACAAAATATACATAAACCAGGCATGGTAGTGGGGGCAAAGTGGTTTTCAATGAAAATGGCAGGGGGTCCAGGGGGCCGAAGAAAATTCAATAAAATTCAATAAATGAGTGAAATTTGCACTTTTTCATGCCATTTCAATGCATTTTTTAAAATAATGTTGTTTCAAACTGTTTCGCGGATTTTCCGCGATTCGCGGAGGTCTACCATGCCTGATAAACAAAAGGAGAAATGAAAGAAGATTACGGGTTTTTACTTCAGGTTTAGACATAGGGAAGTGGTAGATCAGACTTTTTTTTATATACAGACTTTAGTGCGCGTGACAATTTGTCAGAATGAGTTAAAAGAAGAAAATTACTCCTCCCACCTGGGGGTTGGCCCCGGAAGGTCCCGGTATGGACTTCTGCCACTGCTTCTGCTGCAGAGTTTCCGCCAGCCGCCGGTAGAACTGGGAACAACAACAACAAACAGCACTCATTTCTGTATTGATTTTATGAAACTTAAACTATTTTTTTTTAAATTGCGGGAAACCACAGAGAAAATGTTCAGTTGAAAGCCAGAGGAAATGAAGAATGATTGATACAGTCGAACCTCCCTCACAAGACCTCCCATTATAAGACCTACTTCTCTGAGACATTGCCCTTCAAATTACCTCCCTTATAAGACCCCTCCCTTATAAATTATGGATGATTTTTGAAGGTCCTAATGTTCTTCCCCCCCCCATTGGATCACGTGGATCCATATTATACACTGGGGGTGGTACTGAAAAGTGAAACCTTGAAGATGAGCCAGTAAAAGCTGAGACTAGGAGGAGGCCAGGCCAGCTGGGAAGCCATCACGTTGAAAAGCAGAGACAAAACGAGATACAGACTCTTATCTGCATGAGCCCCACGAAAGTAGTACGCTGCACTGATCCGCTTTCCCAAAACCAGACACCCATTGCCGTTACATCGTCTCCATCCCGAGAAGACCGCCCAGTCTTCATGAAGAACGTCCATACGGGTCGACAACCAATTGGACGATAATCTCACTTTCTTGGGGATGGTCCTATAAGGGTGGATCCACTGTAGCACCAGCCTTCTGACTTTCACTTTTTTTAAAAATCAATATTTATGACATTTGACTAATTGAAAAAATGGTGTGCAACCACAGAGAAAAGTATCAGGTGCAAGCCAGAAGGTGCCGTAATATTATATGTTTTTTTACTATAAATGAAGGCGAAATAGTTTTGTCTTCAATTTCGACTTATGCACCTAATATATGAGGGCGCCCAATTTGTACAAAAACATGAGAAGGGGAAGGCAAAGATTGCCCTGCAGTGTACACAAGGCATCAAAAGTATTCAAGAGTTGCAAATACAATGGATACTCACTTTAGAATCCTTCAAAATCCCTATAATCGCCCGAGAGACTGTCCAACAGATGCCACAACCCTTCATCGGACGTAAACATCATCGCTATGGAGCTTCAAATGCCATAATTCTACCAGTTTTTGAGAAGAAAAATGCAAACACAACAACAGGAAGTCACACAAACGGAACTTTGCTTATTTGAATTTGAAAGGGGAGCCAACTCTCGTTTATGACAGCCGTAACGGCGGTTGGCAAGCATTTACCGAACATGTACAGGCTTTGAATTTTGACTCTTTTTTTGCCTTTGTCTTTCTTTTTTTTGAAAATTGCCCGATTCATCTTATACACACAAGGTGGTGGTGAAAATGATATTTTACGTCCTCTCGGTCATAGACACATATGGGACATTTGTAAATACAAAGATGGTGGGAACAATACTGGGTGCAATGCCCGGAGGCAGTGCAACACCAGTAAAGTCCCGAGTTTTTAACAATCTAGATAGGTGTAGCGGTAACCACGCCTCAGACAGCTAAACCTCATCGGCTATGGTACCGCCACAGATAAATATTATACACACAAGCGCCTAATGGTCCAAAACATGGTAAACACATGTATGAGGGTTCGTACGGATTTTTCATATAAAAATTCACACTTTCAAAGACCTTTTATCCTATTTTCAAAGACCTCTTACGACATACAATCCCAATAAAGTTTATAAACTGAAAAGCATCAACATTCTTTTCTACTTGATGACGATTGCTTCGATCACGATCACTCAAGATGCACCTGTGTAGCCAAAAGACCCAGATATAGCAAAGGGAAGTAACTCTCAACAAATCGAGGATGTCGGCTAGACAGAACTAGATTGTCGAACTACAGACATAAGAAAATAAACCAATTTAAACGGCTTCTTTCTTAATTCTGGAAGCAAACCAAAACAATGTTATGGCGTCAATGACTTATTAGGCATCAATGACCTATTTACAAACCATTTCACAATTTCCACACGCCAAAGCCAATTTTCAAAGACATTGAAAGACTTGAAAATGGCAGTCCATTTCTCAAAGACCGTGCGAACCCTGTAGTATACCTCTTTGTCCTCCCCGGCCTCCCGAAAGGACAGCCGTACGTAGTTGTGAGCACTGTGCATACCTCTTTCTCCCTGAAGGACAGCCGTACGTAATCAGCACTGTGTATACCTCTTCTCCCTGAAGGACAGCCGTACGTAGTTGTGAGCAGTGTGTATACCTCTTTCTCCCTGAAGGACAGCCGTACGTAGTTGTGAGCACTGCGCATACCTCTTTCTCCCTGAAGGACAGCCGTACGTAGTTGTGAGCAGTGTGTATACCTCTTTCTCCCTGAAGGACAGCCGTACGTAGTTGTGAGCACTGCGCATACCTCTTTCTCCCTGAAGGACAGCCGTACGTAGTTGTGAGCACTGCGCATACCTCTTTCTCCCTGAAGGACAGCCGTACGTAGTTGTGAGCACTGCGCATACCTCTTTCTCCCTGAAGGACAGCCGTACGTAGTTGTGAGCACTGCGCATACCTCTTTCTCCCTGAAGGACAGCCGTACGTAGTTGTGAGCACTGCGCATACCTCTTTCTCCCTGAAGGACAGCCGTACGTAGTTGTGAGCACTGCGCATACCTCTTTCTCCCTGAAGGACAGCCGTACGTAGTTGTGAGCACTGCGCATACCTCTTTCTCCCTGAAGAACAGCGTACGTAGTTGTGAGCACTGCGCATACCTCTTTCTCCCTGAAGGACAGCCGTACGTAGTTGTGATCAGTGTGTATACCTCTTTCTCCCTGAAGGACAGCCGTACGTAGTTGTGAGCAGTGTGTATACCTCTTTCTCCCTGAAGGACAGCCGTACGTAGTTGTGAGCAGTGTGTATACCTCTTTCTCCCTGAAGGACAGCCGTACGTAGTTGTGAGCAGTGTGTATACCTCTTTCTCCCTGAAGGACAGCCGTACGTAGTTGTGAGCAGTGTGTATACCTCTTTCTCCCTGGCCTCCCTGAAGGACAGCCGTACGTAGTTGTGAGCACTGTGGGTGGTGGGACCCGCCGGTTTCTGGCCTGACACTGCATTTAGGTGAACCACGATTTTGGCACTGCACACACACACCGATGCATGCATGCATAGTTATGTGTGCACGCTCACTCAGACATAAATACATTGTTTTTCAGTCTCTCTCACACGATACTATTACTAGCAAGTCACATGCATCTGTTGTATCACACGTGTACACGCACACATGTATGTATACTCACTGATATAGTCACACACACAGAAAAACACACACATACACACTGAACTGGACCCAGGTTTATTGTTAGATTAACAATAAAAGTTGTACTGAGACACTACACTGTACACACACACACACATGTACACACACATACATGTACACACACACACACACACTCATCACACACACTATCAAACACATGTATGCTTGTACCATAATTTGTGAAGTCATATAAGGCACACACCTTACTATATCTTAAGGCAAACTTTACACAGACTTCAGATTGTATTATCCTATTAGGTTTTCTTCCTATATTGTAATGTTGGTACACTGTAATCATTATGAGACACAGGGGGCAGTTGGGGGGGGGGGGGGGGGGGGGGGGAGTATTGCACAAAATATGGTATGCGTTCAAAAAACAAACAAGCAAAAAAACTGACCTTTTGGCAAATCCTGAAGCTTGTTCTTCCAGATAGACCACCAGAGACAGAGGGAGACACAACACACATGCCTGAAATCAGCAACACACACACACACACACCACGCACACAAACACACACACACACACACACACCACGCCCACGCACACACACACACGCACGCACACACACCACGTACACAGACCAATAATAATTATTAGGATTAGCATTAAATGCCTGGCAAGAGGTTGTTTTTTATTTGTGTTGATTTGTGTGTTATAAGTTAGCTGTGCATGCAAAAATAAAATCACAATCAAAACACACACAGATGCACAGACCACAGCACGCGCACGCACACACACACACACACACATAACCAAAACACTTGCATAACGATTAAAAGTTCATAAAACACATTACACATGTACATCCTGCCATTGCATTCTATTTCATGTGTTCTTCTTACTTTATCCTATCCTTTTTTATGTGCAGGTGCATTTGTTATTATATGATATTGAATAATCATGGTTTCTTTTTACATGTCCTATAAAGTTTTATGCGTTGGGTATTTCATTAATATGTTCTTATTGGACTATATGTGTTTATGGCGTGCCACAAATCAATTTATCACTTTTTGAGATAATAAAGTAGTCTTGAGTCTTGATACTTTTAGTCTTTAATTCAAAGAAAACACTAATGAAAAAATAGTGACAGGTTATACACCATGGCTGGCATGTGTGTGTGTGTGGGTGTGTGTGTGAGTTTGTGTGTGATGTGGTGTGTGTCCATGTGCATGCATGCATGTGTGTGTGTGTTTCTTCAGTTTAAACGTCCTTCCACTAAAAGTGATTCAGACAAAATTATATTGCGGTGTGTTTTTGGTGTGGTTGAGTTGTGAGTAGATGTGTCTGTAAAGTGAGAATATGTAAGAATATAATAAGTAATAAGTTAGTGATGTAATCATTACCCTGACCCCACCCACCCCTTCAGCAACAATAATCATGTGATGACAATTGTCATCAGTAAAGAACTTTATGAAATATTGCATCTTTCTTAATAAGTTAACAACATAGTGTGTGTATGTGTGTGTGTGTGTGTGTGTGTGTCCATGTCAGGCATGTGCATGAATGTGTGTATGCATGCGCATTTATGTGATGCATGCTCCTTTTTAGAGTAGAAAAGCTAGTATTTAATACTTATTCATAGTTAGCTTCTTTTCTTTATCCCCCAAGCATTAAGGACATTTCTCATTTTTTTCTTCAGATTCTCCGTCGGTATATGTATGCCAGAATTGGTTGCTGCCGACGGACCACCCGACGCAGATGCAGACTGAGAGTTGCCTGAAGTTCTTACCCTGTTGTGTTGATCTCTCCATAACAATCGATGAGTCGTCAGTATCAGAACTCCGTATTCAAATGCTGTCTGAAAAAGAAAAGAAAAAAAAAAAAAACAGTGCCATTAACTCAACTGATTAAGAAAGATGCAAGATTTCGTTTCTTTTTCATCATATGTATTGAGACTTGACGTTTTTCTTGTTTCTGTTTTGTTTGAAAATGCATTTGTGAAAATGTAAAAAAAAAAGGTTTAATAAAAAAAAATAAAAAATAAAAAAAAAATAAAAAGAAAGATGCAAGATGTCATAAAGTTCTTTACTGATTAAACGGGAAATTTTGTGAAAGAGCTATTTAGTATTTGCTTCATTTGTCCTTTTCCCAAAAACTTGTTTTCTTAAAAATACAGATTACCGGAACAGAGGTGGAGATGGGGTGTGTGGGAAAATGAGTGGTGATCAGGATAAGGCGGAGCTGAGTCAATGTGATGCTATCTTTGTGACAAGTAACCAACAAAAATAGCAACAGATCAAACACTTTTAAGTAGTACAGCTTCTTTCCTGGAGTCATTCCAGTACATGGAATTATCTACCAGCACAAGCAGCTGAGGCTCCCTCATTGGTACTCTAGCTCAACAACATCTCTTTTAAAAATTCTAGGGGTTAGGGGGCCACGTATCAAAGTAGTGGTAAATGAAGATACTAAGCTATGTCGGTCGGTGCCTGCTTCCGGGGACGTTACGGTAGCCGGGATTGTCTCGCCTGGATACTGTAAAATAAAGGTCTATGGCCCAATAAGTAGTTTGTTAAAAAAAAGAAAAGGAAAAAAAAAGGAATAAAAATAAATATGAAATAGGTGTGTGAACGGGGTGGGGTGAGGGTCTACTTCTTCTTGATCTTGATAGTAGTCGAATCGCCACATTATGGAATTATAATTTATATCGACGACCAAAACCGTCTTCTCTAGGGAAAGCACATCGAAAAAACCAATAATAAACCTAGGTCTAATTTTAGTGACCTGGCCAGCCACTGTCACTGGGCCAGCCAGGGGTTCCGCATCCCATAAATCATTTAATACATAAGACGGCGTATAGACGTGTAGTCTATTACCTTATCGTTGCCGTCATATAAAGCTACACCCGTCTGTTGCTCCACCAACTGTTCGCCGGTGAACAGTGTACCCTCAGTCCATTCAAAGCGATCCATCTTCTCCAATCCTCCCGATCTTCTGCTTCAGGAAGAAGTCTTTGTGATTGATCTCCCCTGTCCCCAGAATTACACCTGTGGTTGCACACCCAAAATGAATAAAAATGTGTGGACAAATAAATTGTGTTATCTTTTCTTGTTTGCTTCGCTCCCTCAATAATGATCTCTCTTCTCTCTCTTCTCTCTCTCTCTCTCTCTCTCTCTTCTCTATCTCTCTCTCTCTCTCTCTCTCTCTCTCTCTCTCTCTCTCTCTCTCTCTCTCTCTCTCTCTCTCTCTCTCTCTCTCTCTCTCTCTCTCTCTCTCTCTCTACCTCTCTCTCTCTCTCTCTCTCTTCTCTCTCTCTCTCTCTCACTGTATCTCTCTCCCCTCTCTCTCTCTCTCTCTCTCTTGTATCTCTCTCTCTCCCCCTACCCCCCCCCTCTCTCTCTCTCTCTCTCTCTCTCTCTCTCTCTCTCTCTCTCTCTCTCTCTCTCTCGTGCGCGCGCGTGTGTGGTGTGTGTGTGTGTGTGTGTGCTGTGTGTGTGTGTGTGTGTGTGTGTAATAAAAAACAAAAACGACGCACACACTGAGAGGAGAGACGAGAGAGAGAGAGAGAGATTGAGAGAGAGAGAGAGAGAGATGAAGAGATGAGAGAGAGAGAGAGAGAGAGACGAGAATGAGAGAGAGATGAGCGAGAGAGAGAGAGGAGAGATCCGAGAGGGAGGGAGAGATGAGAGAGAGGCAGAGAGAGGGAGAGAGAGATGAGAGAGAGAGAGAGAGACGAGAGAGTCAGACGAGACGAGAGAGACGAGGAGAGAGGATGAGATGAGAGAGAGAATGCTAGAGAGAGAGAGAGAGACAGAGAGAGAGACGAGAGAGAGATGAGACAGAAGAGTTGGAGAGAATGAAATGAAAGATGCATTACTTTTATTTATAGAGAGAGATGACACATGAGAGAGAGAGCGAAGAGAGAGAGAGAGAGATGGGATGGGGAGAGAGAGAGAGCGAGAGACGAGAGCATTCCCTATGATTAGAGTGGAGAGATTTATGATTTATAGAGGAAGGACATTAGCAGGATATGAGAGATTTAGTCTGACACAATTTAAAATTAATAAATGAATGAATCCCCCCACGTTACTTTTATTTATAGATTTAAGAATAAAATCAGTTAATATTGCCACAGCTACAGTTGAAAACCGAACATTTTTGTAAATGGGAAGAATGATATGGGAAATAGTTGCAACAAACAAGACAGTAAAAGTCATACACACAAGCATTCCCTTTGTTTTCCCTATCGCATTCGTTTAGGCAAGTAATAGGCATATATATTCTGGTTATGATGTAATACTGTCAATATAATGGAGTGTTTAGCCGCAGCCTAGCTTGGATTGGATTTAGAGTGCTGAACAATTAGCTTAGTGTGTTGTGCGTAGCTTTAAGTGTGTTTTGTTAGTTTAATTTTGGGCGTAAAGCTCCCCCCACGTCACGTGTCAATTCCCTCTTATGCTAAGACTGAAGATTCATTTGTTAAGATTTCCTACCAGACTATTAAGAAGGGAAAACACGTGAAAAACAGGTGATTTTGACAACGTGACGTGGTGGGGTTGTCTTGGGTCTAGTTTCCTGTAGTTCAAACAGATGCGAGTGTACATGCAGTAGCAGAGGGAGAGGGAGAGAGGGGGTGGGGTGGAGAGAGAGAGAGAGAGAGAGAGAGAGAGAGAGGAGAGAGAGAGAGAGAGAGAGGAGAGAGAGAGAGATGAGAGAGAGAGAGAGATCAGTAGGGGAAGACGGGGTAAAAAGCGCATGGGCGGGTAAGAAGCCCACCCCAATTATCTCATGAAATGAAGCAAATTTCAGTCTCATTTTGCCCATGAGACGAGCGTTAATGTCTAGCATTCGTCTCATGGGCAAATTTGACTGAAATTTTCTTTATTTCATGAGATAATTGGGGTGGGCATTCTTACCCGCCCATGCGCTTTTTTACCCCGTCCTCCCGGCCTATCAAAGTAGTTTATTCATTAGGTAGGTCTTCCGTTAGTTTGTTGAAAGTTGATGGTCTTTTGACTGAGCTGGCAGGTTAATATTCCAGTAAATTGCACCGCTATGATGAAAATCCGATTAATTTTAACGTCCTCCGGTCTGAAAACACACATAATTATGGGACATTAGTAGATATAAAGATGGTGGGAACTCTTCTGGAGGCAATGCCCGGAGGCAGTGCAACTCCAGGAAAGTTCCGAATTTTTAACGATACAGATGTATGTATTTAATACGTTTGTGAGTAAGCACCGCTTTAAATAGCTCTAGTCGTGGAGTTGGTATTATTGCGGCGCCCCCACTTTCTGGAAGTTCTGTGCTTGTAACTTCCTCTAATCTGTCGCTCTCTTTGACTTTGCCTTTTCCCTTTACTGACTGCCATCTACTATTTTTCTGACTTACCAGTCTATTCTAGTCCTGCCTTTCTTTCGCGAAACACTTTCAAATTAAGATTCATCCAGCCAAAGAACGGACTTGCTGGGCCTAGCGAGGTTGTATTGTATGTATTATTTCTTAGTTAGGCGCATAACGCTAGCGTGACGCATCTGCGCTCATAATTGGCAGGAAATTGTCTGAGCGATCGAATAAAAAGAAGGAATTAACAGTTTTTGTTTATGCATGTAACTGTTCATCGAAAAGCGGTCTATCAAAGACTGAGGAGCATTTCCGATCATACTTTTGCGCATCATCACTGCTTTATTGTGTTCCAACCGAGATTTAAAAGGTAATTATATCAACAGCTTTTAATTGTAATCACTGGTCATGAGAGAAGAGAGAGAGAGAGAGAGAGAGCTATCTATTCAGAGAGAGCAAAGAGAGAGTCATGAGAGATCAGATGAGAGAGAGAGAGAGAGAGAGAGAGAGAGAGAGAGAGAGAGAGAGAGAGATCCTGGTATTCAGCTTGAGTTGGGTAGCCAATAGCAATCCCAGTAGATTGTGTGATAGCTGATATTTGTCCCTTTTTCTCTCTCTTCTGCTTCTTTTTCTTTGGTCACCCCATAAAGTGTGTGCATTTACTTCTATAAAAAGAAGCTGGCCACCACCACAGAAGAAGAAGACCCCCCCCCCCCCCCACCCCTCTTAGCATGGCACAGCTCATCCGCCTCCTTGAAGCAGTATTGGGACTAGAGTCAGCTAGGCCATACTGCAGCAGGACACTAGGGATGCTGGTGGGCTCCATGCATTAGAGTGGAGAGTGGCACAGAGGAAACGCGTTCGCCTCGTATAATTTTTATGTTACAGTACATTTACAAAACCAGTAAGTCTGCAAATTTCCTGAAAAAAATCAGTAAATTTGCAAAGTTTCTGATTTACTCGGGGATTTTGCAAATTTCATAAAACATTAATCAAATTTCCTAACTTTTACACGCTTGTTTCTCAAAAATTGAGATATTAATTTTCACAATGATCCAGAAACCGAAAAAATAATGGCTTCTAAAATGAATTTAAGCATATGACATTGATTGTATAGCTTCTCTGTCTGTCTCCCTCCCCTCTCTGTTTGTCCGATAGTCTCTCGCTATCCCTGTTTGTTTCTGTCTCTATCTCATACTGTTTCATTCTGGGTTCATGGGATTTTTCATCTCACTCTGCACTAGGCCTTACGGTCTGAACGTTGTCTTTCGGATGAGACGATACACTTATCACACATTAAACTCAATGGCAGCGAAAAAGTTGTCAATTGGTTAAAGTTTACCCCCCTCCCCCTGTTCCTCATCAGTCACACAAAATTCACATGCAAACAATATAAAAAAAGGTGGCGCGCATCTGGCTGCAACACACTCTCCAGATGGGAGCAACCCGAATTTCACAGATACGGCTCTGTGACTATAAAGTACCAAATACCAACAACCATCTTTCTCTTGTCCTAAGTGGTCTTTAACTTTTCACCAATAGTTAGATAAACAAAACAAAAAAGGGTTGCGAGGCCCATTATCAGCCCTAATACTATAGTGTTGTCTAGTAAAAATATGCTCCGAGTCACAATATGATTGAGGAGTGGATGGATTTGTTATTACCTTGCCAGACTGGGTCAGGGAATTGTTTTCAGGTCCGTGCGTCTGTCTGTGGACCGATTTTCTCGAAAACTACTGGGCAGATTCCAATTATATTTGGGAGAGATATGGACACCTAGTATGGTTCCTTTCGACGTTCAAGACCTAGCGGATTGTTGATTTTCCTGAATTTTATCTGAACGAACCTATCTCGCTTTGTTTTCATCAAGTTGGTCTTTCATTTTCGATGGGTATTATTTTGCCAAAAGTACTACAGTGGAACCTCTATTATAAGATCTTCAAAAATCATACAAAAGGATGTAAAGGGAGGCAGTATTTTAGGATCAGTGACAAGCTTAAACGCATCATATTACGTCATTTGTATTTTATACACATTAAGAAGGGCAATGTCTCAGAGAAGCAAAAATAGTTTTTGAGATGTAACAGTTTTTGGTCTTATGTGGGACCCAGGAGTCGGTAAAGGTTATATCATCCAAAATGAAGTCTTAAATGGGGGGTCTATAAGGGAGGCAATTTTTTATACTTAAGGGTAATACTTACAAAGAAAGGCAATGTCTCAGAGAAGTAGGTCTTATGTGGGAGGGAGTCTTATAACGGGGGGTCTAATAAGAGAGGTTCCACTGTATCACAACAAGAATAAAGGGTGATAGTACATTTAGGCAAATGCCCCACGGTTTACAACCAGTAGTGTCACTGAAATGAGTATAAGAAAAATATTCAATAATCAGAATAAAATAAACAAATATGTGTAGCGAAAGAGCAAAACCGAAAGACTCGCTGTAAATAATGAAAACCAACAGCAATGTCACTAGGCTACACGGAATGAAATGACATGATGCAGAGGAATCAAATCACAGTACAGTGGAACCTCCCTTAAAAAGACTCCCTCCCACATAAGACCTACTTCTCTGAGACATTGCCCTTCTTTGTAAGCATTAAAATTACCTCCCTTATAAGACCTCATTTTGGATGATTTTTGAAGGTCTTATAAGGGAGGTTCCACTGTACTGTAGTAGTTTCTGGCCTCACTTTGTTTTCAAATCCTAAGCTTAGCAACTTATTTCAATCCTAAACTACGAAATAGTTATCATCTCTTGATGGGTGCTTCTCCAAAATCCTGGAAAACAAAAGGAATTTGACACTTACGAAGCTAAAGCATAGTCAGTGACAAGTGGTGGTAGGGACAAAATAAAACAAGTGAAGGTGAGAAAGGAAGGCTGCTTCTATTATCATTATAACCTGATCTGCAGGCAGCGGCCATTGGAAAGGAAACAAACTGCAATCAGGCACATAGCTTGAAGAGAAACACCCATCCTGTTTTTTGTTGTTCTTTGTGTTGAATTGGAAGTAGTTTTGTATGGCTTTAAATATTGACAAGATTGGTCAAAATAGTTTGGATAGATATTTTAAATACTTGGAAATGTTATCTTGGCAATGGTATGGTCAAGGGGTAAACAGCCCTTTATGGTGCGTGATCAGAGGGCAATCACTCTGGAGGATGACTCCATACAATCTTCTAGCACCATGGGCAAATGTATTCGCCCAGTACATCACATTTCAGTCCCACCAAACGCAAAGACAATCATTGCCAAGTGGCCTGCTGTGACAGAGCTGATGTCAGTGATTTGTTTCCGTTAAACTAAAGCAACGCATGTGCACTTGAAAAAGAATAGTAGCGAGATGCAATGAACAACTAAGAATGCTAAAAAAATTACATGGTACTATAAGAGTTAGGCCGGGTTCACATTAGACGCGTACGGAAGACCCTAAATAAGTGGAGGAAAGAAGAATAAAAGTTTACGTATATAGGGGAAATTCGAACACGTGCACAAATCTTTTCCCTTCTTTGTTTCACTTATTTATGGATTGCGCACAGGTTTCTGCATGGAATATCCGCTTATGTGTGTACATGGCCTAAAAAGCTGGAGGAAAGGGCATCTCAAGCTAAAACACTCCGATTTGAAACATTGTTTTTTTAGAATTCATTGAAAAGTTCCCTGCCTGATTTAAGCCTTTTTGCATTTATTCTGACCAAAACTGCCCAGCCGGAAGTTGCCTCTGTGTATTCAAGACACCCAAAACCGCCCTTAGCTTGCTTAACCTTCGAGATCGCCTCTGATGGCATTTTCATCAAGCACTAAGTTCTGGCTTGTTATACACACACTATGAAGAAGCTTCTCATTGGCAGTGATGTGATAGTAACTGTATGGTGCTCTGTGTGTGCTTCAAAACAGATTTTCTGGAAAATGTGTGAAAGAATGTGAACACTTGAAGTAGTTTTGTCTGTAATAAATGCAAATGCAAGAGGGTTAATATTACTTTTCCCACGCTTCATGGTTTTGTCTCTACTGCCCATGTGTGTGTGTGTGTGTGTGTGTGTGTGTGTGTGTGTGTGTGTGTGTGTGTGTAGCCAATGATTTTTGGTTTGAATTGTTTTATAAACAAAAAGTACTTGAAGAGTTTTTAACATTTTTTTTTCTATGACAGAATTCGAAATGAATGCGCAGTGTGCGGTAAACAAAACAACTTGCAAAGTTATGAACAGATTTTTTGGTCATCATCCTGTTGTTTGAGAACTCTTTGTTGTTCACCTAGCAATCAACCGTGAATAGATTCAGTGAACGTTGAAGGCAAGCTGACTGCCAGACACTGACAAGCTCTATGGCCTTGGCACATCATTTGAAGATCGCTTTACAAGATTCTTTATTGAAAATGTGATGTCACTTCACAATTACAGTGGAACCTCCCTTATAAGACCCCACCCATTATCAGACTCCATCCCACATGACATGACCTACTTCTCTGAGACATTGCCCTTCTTTGTATTAAAATTACTTCCCTTATAAGACCCCTCCCTTATAAGTTATAAGACCTCATTTTGAATGATTTTTGAAGGTCTTATAATGGAGGTTCCACTGTATTTATTGAAAATTTAGCACTTCACAAGTATTTTTTGTAGTAACGCCTTACAAATCAATTTTTAGAAAAAAGCTGGTCTTTGGATTTTAGGTAATAAACAACAAATTTCAGCCCTTTTTTTTTTCAAGCACTGACTCTCCTTTGGCCAGAGCTCATAATCAGAAACAAGTTGAGAAACGACAGACAACTAAGTTTGAGAAACGCCACATACATGCAGGCACGCACATACAGTGTCATACATGCTTTTCACACACACACACTCTCGACCATTTTTAAACATTTATTATCTTGCTGAACCAAACATTCTGCTCACTAACGATGTGAATGAAGCCATGAACACCGAACAAGAAATAAAACCAGTAATGATGAAATGTCATTCATGCCATACAAAAATCAATAAAACTCACACGTGTTTTTCACCACTTCTCACTTGTTCCAACCATCAGGAAAAAAAAAGAAAGCTTTAACAACACTAATGAAAGGGACAGTCTTGAGATGACTGAAAAAAAAGAATATATCTACTCCTTGTGCAGGCAGTACTATCTGATGGCATAAATAGCACACAGGTGTATGCAACAACTGCTTAATTATGACTTTTGTGCTAAATAATGACTTGTGCAGGCAGTACTATCTGATGGTATAAATAGCACACAGGTGTATGCAACAACTGCTTAATGATGACTTTTGTGCTAAATAATGACTTGTGCTATCTTTACAAACCGTGGATGATGCAAGGTTTGGAGCTTGCCATGACAGTACGTTATATTTGCGCACAACCACATTGCTGTTCTGTACCCAAACACTTACAAATCTGAACATTTCTTTACATACTTGCAGGGGGAAAAATTATCCACAAAAAAAAAATGTGCAGAAAGAGTAAAGGAAATTGTTTTGGAAGAGAGCTTAGCTAAAAAACCCGAAACAAAGCGGGTAGATTTTCAAAGAAACAGCACCAAAGATGTTTGAGTTTGTTGGCGTTTAGTGACGTTTAGAGAAGCATTGACATCAAGCAGGCACACACATGCACACTCTTTCACAACATGAAGCGATGAATGGCGGCTGTGATGGGTGGAGATGGGGATGAGGTGTGTGGATGAAGGGGAGATCATCAGGCCACCCGGTCCAACGACTCCAGCAACACAATGCTGTTCCCTCGGATCACCTGCACACACACACACACACACACTAAAATGAAGCACTTCTGTCTGGGCACTTGATAACTACATAGCAAGTATTTAACTAGCATTTATCAGATGTATTTTGCAAAATTTAGGGCACCTACTTTCAAATCCAGGCCTGTATAATAAATGATAAAGTAACTAAAAATTAAAAAAAAAGCAACCAAAAACCCCCCACCAAATTATACTCCTCTGCCGGCTATGGTCAGGCAAAGGACAAAAACTGAATAAGTCACAAATCTTTTTTGATTAATTTTTTTTATCTTATTTTTAGATGAGCATTGTGATCACCAAACTAAAATTCCAATAAAACCTCCAGATGGGTGGAGGAAGTATTTGAATTTATTTTCACTCATTTATTTACTTCTGTTCTCCAAATTATACATGACCCAAGGACTACTGTTCTCAGGAATTAAGTTTTTAACCTTTTCAAAACCATAATCACCACAATAACGTCTTCCTATACTCGCATCACTATGATCAGTTAAATCGACAATTTCTGAACAATGCAATCTATTAATTGTAGAGCAACCAATGTTGCAGTTGTGTTCTTTTGGCCACTTATCTTGTGCCATGCTCTCTACTGACTTGGTCTCTCCAGTACAAAAACGCTACTGAATGTGTCCCTGTTTCATTCAGTTAAATACAGCTTTCTATTTCCCTGATCATGTCCCACTTTACCCCAGATGTGGTACCAACGCCCCAAATCCACTAACTTTGTTGAAGTTTACCTAACTTCCCCAGCTACAGCACAATTTACACTTCACAGTTCACCCACCACCATCCCAAAGGATCTGTCTCCAAGACTTGGTCTCCCCAATGCCTGGAATCCAAATTTTCATTAGGCGTCTTTTTTGCATCTTTCTCAGCTACGTCTTTTATACTACAGACACCACCATTCATATGGATATCTTCTCCCCAGACTTGGTCTCCTCGATGCTCTGAATAATCTGATAAAAGTTATCAACGTTTCATTAATTTCTAAGCTATAGCATTATTATCTTTCACTTACCACCATTCATATGGATCTCTTCTCCCCAGACTTGGTCTCCTCGCTGCTCTGAATAATCTGATAAAAGTTATCAACGTTTCATTAATTTCTAAGCTATAGCATTATTATCTTTCACTTACCACCATTCGTATGGATCTCTTCTCCCCAGACTTGGTCTCCTCGATGCTCTGAGTAATCTGATAAAGTTATCAACATTTCATTAATTTCTAAGCTATAGCATTATTATCTTTCACTTACCACCATTCGTATGGATCTCTTCTCCCCAGACTTGGTCTCCTCAATGCTCTGAATAATCTGATAAAGTCACCAATGTTTCATTAATTTCTAAGCTATAGCATTATTATCTTTCACTTACCACCATTCCGATGGATCTCTTCTCCCCAGACTTGGTCTCCTCGACGCTCTCGTCCACGACAAGGTTCATGAATGGATCGAACCCCCGCAGAATGCCTGTCACTGTGCGCTTGCCATTCAGCTTCACTGCAACATCATCATCATAATCGTCATCATCATCAACATTTCATCATGAAGGGGTCGAACCCCGCAGAATGCCTGTCACTGTGCGCTTGCCATTCAGCTTCACTGCAACATCATCATCATAATCGTCGCCATCAACATCATCATGGAGTCAAACCCCCGCAGAATGCCTGTCACTGTGCGCTTGCCATTCAGCTTCACTGCAACATCATCATAATCGTCGTCATCATCAACATTTCATCATGAAGGGGTCGCACCCCAGCAGAATGCCTGTCACTGTGCGCTTGCCATTCAGCTTCCAGACCTGTTTACTCTTATAATGAACAACCTGGAATTTGAGAAAAACAAACAGAATGCACATCGGTACACGACTCGCGATAATTTTGAAGTCCACGTTGCAGTACTTGCAGTGTGCATGCTCGTCTCCCAAATGCGAACTTGTTATTCCTGGCACTTTCAAATACTTTTGAGAAAACCTCTGCTTCACTTTTGGCCGCTTCACCCTATCACTGCTGTCGTTCGTCGAAGATTTCTGGCGCTTGCCTTGCCTGATGACATGTTTGGCGCAAAACTACAATCTCTGCCAACAAGAAATACTATAATTGGTTGAGGGGGGTCCACGGACCAATGAAGAATCGCGTCTCAGAACTCCAAGGTTTCGGTCAACCCTTGCGTCTTCATACAAACGGAAACAAATAATAGACGGATTTTCAGCATTCACCCGGAATTTATTATTTTACCCAGAATTTTTGCAAATTCCCGGGATAATTCCGTCAAAACCGGGAGGGTAAACAAGTCTGAGCTTCACTGCAACATCATCATAATAATCGTCGTCATCATCAACATTATCATCATGAAGGGGTCGAACCCCCCGCAGAATGCCTGTCACTGTGCGCTTGCCATTCAGCTTCACTGCAACATCATAATCGTCGTCATCATCAACATTATCATCATGAAGGGGTTGAACCCCCCGCAGAATGCCTGTCACTGTGCGCTTGCCATTCAGCTTCACTGCAACATCATCATAATCGTCATCATCATCAACATTATCATCATGAAGGGGTCGAACCTCCCGCAGAATGCCTGTCACTGTGCGCTTGCCATTCAGCTTCACTGCAACATCATCATCATAATTATCATCATCAAGAATGGGTCGAACCACAGCAAGTATGCCTGTTACTGTGCACTTCACTTATTGCAACATTATCATCATAATCATCGTCATCATCATAACAAGTTTTGAAACCATCAGTCTGTACAGTATCACTGTATCAGTCTATTATACATGCATGCATGATCCACTGACGCAATGTGCTTGAAGTTACCATGCAACACACTGGGAAATCTTCATACAGATAAGATATGTAGTTTATTATCACTTTTGGTTGGTTTTCTCTCAATCTCACACACCAGTGATTGCGTTAGGAATTTTGAAAACCAGTCCCATCAGCGACAATGCCCCCCACCCCCAAACGACCCATGTTAAAAACCAGTCCCATCAGCGACAATGCCCCCCCCCCCAACAACCATGTGTAAAAACCAGTCCCATCAGCGACAATGCCCCCCCCCCCCCCCCCCCCCAAATGACCCATGTTAAAAACCAGTCCCAGGGATACAAAAACCAGTGAAAACCACTGTTACACAATTCACCAGTCCTTGCAAAATGTTATCGGTTCCTGGCACTGACAGCCCCCCCTGTATTTTGGTTTTGCAATCGGTATTTTACTATATGATTTACCACTAAATGCAATCACCAGCAAAATAGAACAAAGAAAAACAAACAAAATGCCTAAAATATTCAAATATAATAATATACCATAAGAAAAGTACGCTTAGCCAAACTGAATGACTGTAAAATTTGCATTTTGAAATACTGTACCATTATCGTGTATAGAGCTTAGTCACATGACATTCATAAATTCCAAAAAAAAATGTACTTACATGTGATTTTCTTTTCCATGTACCTGAAAAATGCAGAACCAGTTTATTATGATATGCATAAAATAACAGAAATGCTATTATTATTAGTATTAATATTATTAGAAAATATCCTTAGTAATTCACAAAGATACTCATCAAGAGTTGTGAAATACAGGCAACTCCCACCTGGGAGCTACATCATACATGATTTCTTTTTCAGCTCGCGAAGTTGGCTTATATTATCAAAATTGGTGTGCGTGTGTGTGTGTGTGTGTAATCATATGTGTGTGTGGGCGGTGTGTGTGTGGTCAATCGCCCGTACACTTGTCAAAAACTTTAACAACACATGTACTCTGAAGTGAAGGTGGAAAGAGTACATGTGTACTTTTCAGAGTGCAGAAGGCACAAGACATTAGTGAGCTAAACTTAAAGATCGCTTTTTTTGACGACGCGTAATGCCACGGGAACGTGCATCTTCTGCATCTTTGTAAGGGATCTAGTCTCTGGAGCAGTACAAGTCGTGGGAAAATCGGCAATCTTTAACTCTCATTTTTAAACCCAACACCTCCCCGTGGGGATCCCGGGGGGTCTTTTGTAAAAATAGTTCCCCCACCTTCTGGAAGTTCTGTGCTTGTAACTTCCTCTAATCTGCTACTCTATTTTACTCTGCCTTTTCCCTTTGCTTTCTATCATCTACTATCTTTCTGACTTATTGGCCCATTCTCCTGCCTTAAAAAAAAAAAAATCTTCCAAATAATTTTTGTCCTTTGACTTTGAGCTCCTCCGAAATCGGAATGTGTCGGCTGTACGCAGCGGGGAGACCAGTGAAAACTTAAAAACGGACACATACGTACTTTGCCCATTATGGCCATTACGCAGAAGAAGAAACCCAAGACGTCATAGACACTGACGACATTTTTATTCTCAGTTCTATTACCTCTCTCTGCCCCTCTTTGTTTTTCTCTCTCTTTACTTGAGCGAGCTGTTGCGGTGCATCACCCTTGTTTACTACAGTACTTTAAATACGATTAGATGACTAAAATATAACTGCAACCTCTGACATTGATAAATACCACATCACAGCCATTACGCTATATAAGAACTCTGCGAACCTAGAAATCGCATTACCAGCCGCGAACCTGGTAATGTTTTCGGCGGATTCTGCAGCCGACTATCTATCTATGTTAACATAACGTCTGAATGGAGGGACCTAGGACGCTCACATTTTGCATGCTGGTAGGTACTAAAGATAATCTAGGCCAAGTTAAAAAACTAAGGCCATATTTTTATAGGTCAAAGGCGCCGAAAATGCTGCTGAGCACCTGGCATAATTGAATGGAGGGACCTAGGATGCTCAAATTTTGCATGCGGATAGGTAAGAACATCTCCGCCAAATTCAAAATTGAAGGTCATACTCATACGTCAAGGTCACTGGAGCCGAAAATGCTAGTGCATTGCACTGAACACCTGGCACAATGTTTGAAAGCACTTAACTGTGATGAACGGACTTCATGAGTCTGCCTATCCCCCCCCCCCCCCCCCCCCCAAACTCTCTCACTCTCTCTTTCTCTAACCTACTACAGTACTAGTTTGCTTTGTGTTGCTGTGGACATTAACATTTGATGACTAACAAAGTAATACTAGTAATAGCAGCACCTGTCATTAATAACACTAATAACTTTGAAACCGCTACGAGGAAGAAAATGGAAACTGCTTATTTTTGCAATTCAAGGAATTATGAAAACCTGAGTTGCAGAGACGATTTGCTTTGAGTTTGAAGCACAGGTTGTCAGGTAGACTGACTGGAAGTGGAACTGCTTCATATGCAATCTGCCACCTTGCATCGGAATCGTGTGATGACAGGCAAAATGCAATAGCAACTCTTATGTACTTTTACTTAACCCTCTGGGCATGAGCCCCGATCGGGGCTCCCCCGGACGAGTACGATGGGCCACGATCGTGGCTCAGTTCGGCTCATTCATATTTCGCGCTGAACTTTGGCCAATCGAATAAGTGAATACAGCTAAATCAGAAAGCTCGTAGCACTCGTACGACTTCCTGCTGTCTGAGTCTAGCCATTTCTCAACCGGTTTGCAATTTGTTTGTGTGAAAATGAGTGATGAAAGTAGTTTTGAGGATGAGGATGGCCGATAGCTACTCTGATGCAGACTAGGAAGGTAATTAGGCTTGTATTCGTGTTGCAAAGTGAAGGAAAAGGGTTCGACTGCATGGTTTTGTGATGTCTGACACGAGTAGCAGTGACAGATCATCGTGGGATGGGGTGGGGGTGGGGTTAGCTGCAACCGCAGTTAAAGTGCTTTACTGGATTACTGCTGTCACCATATTCAAGGCAAGTTGTTTTTACCCGGCCAGAGGCCGGGGTTTTGCGATTGTTTTGTGTGTGTGTCTGTGTATCGATTATCTTAAAAACTACTGTTTGGACTTTGATTAAAATTGGCAGAGGGGTAGACAGCTTGAAAAGGAAGCTTCCTTTCGTTAATCAACACCGTGCTGACCTTGAAGTTTGACCATGAAAACCGAAATTTCCTTCTTTGGGCTATGTAATTTCCCCCCAGCTTTATTTCGTGAACTAGTGCATCAATATGGATGTTAAAAACCGCCACAGCAATTGCCAAACATTAAACAAAAGGACGCATCGAGAGGCTGGAAGGCCTGATCGTCCAAAATACCTGACCTGACCTACGGCTAGAGAACAGAATCGCTTCAAATTTTGTGTGGTGGTGTACCATGGTGCAAGGAAGTTTGTATAATGCTATAAAAGTTCAGCTGTATTTCGTGAACTACTGAACAGAATCGCTTCAAATTTTGGGCTATGTATTTTATGCGTTCTGTAAGGGTGGAAAGTGGTGTGTTTATTGTAGCCACGTGAATAAAAAAAAAATGTAAGCAATTCTCAGAGTAATTGCTATGAAATGAGATAAAAATAGTTAACTTGCTGTAAACATGCGTTTTCTGTGAATAACTGGCGTGATGTATCGAAACATTGGTCTATTTCTTCATACAATGCTGATACAAGGCTGAAGAGACATTTTTGTTGCAAATTCCTTCCAAGAATCAATATGATTGAAAGTTCCACAAAACTCGATTCATTTACAGAAAAATAAGCATTCAAAAGTCAAGTACTGCCTGTAGAAACTATGCATATTTTTTTATAAGAAAAAACACTCTCAAATATTGTGGTTTTCACGATACTGGTATTTGAATCGAACAGAAACTATTTTCGCTTCAGTAATGGCGTCTTCCCATGACGTTATCTCGTGAGACAGGCTCGCGCAGTAGCAGACATTTTTGTTCCCAACGATTTTCAAAAAGTTTAAAACCACAAAAAATTATTGTGTGCAACATCGTAAGCTTAAATTTATGGCGTCGAAGCAAACATTAGTGATTTCCTAATAAAGTTAGTGGTGTGGAGCAAAGTATTGTTAGATTCAGCGTTTGACGATCGTTTCCAATTCGCAAGGGAAGCCACTCCTTTTGTTAGTAAACAGGCAAACTGTCGCCAATTCGGTAAGCTCAATGCGGAGCATGTAGGAAAAAATTGGCACGGTAGAATTTTTTTTAAACCTTTGAGAACATCACTAGAAGGCTTCATCTTACACCCGCCACTGCTTATTAGCGGTCGGTGGGCTTAGATAGCGAGCGGACAACTGATTCTGTCAACGCTTTTCAACTCGGTAAATCTCCGCACCGCCGATCAGTGATCTGTCTGAAAGATGAAAATTTCAGCTTGAAAGCGAGGAACCTGAATCCTCTGTAAACCCGTTACGACTTCTTTTATGGTAAAAATAATGCAGCGACTATAATAAATTATTCTTTTTCCATTTGCCAGATTTGGGCCCATTTGCAAACTCGAAAAGTTTATTATTTTTTGATTCGCTTAAATTTAAAGAAAGGGACGTAACTCTGTGTGAGACTGGCACAAATACGATCGTCGCTATTTATTGGGGGATGGGGAGAGGACATAACTGGCCGGGTTGCATTGTCACAATGCCTTGCAGCCGCTCGGCGATGCACTTACAATGCGTTGCTGTCGCTCGGCGATGCCCTTGTCTTTACTTTCATTGCAAAATTCAAGCTTTCTTCTTCTTTCTAAACGTGTATAGGTTTCCCAGTCAAATGTTTGTATGAGAGATGAAAAGTGAAAATAAGAACTTAAAAGAAGTACCGGTTGACGTAATAAAAAAAACTTTCTGCAGTCTTCAATTTTACGCCTGTCTTTTAGCTTACATTTTTTACTTTTACGTAGTGCACAGAGGGTTAAACTGGGGAAAGAGAGGCAATGGGAGTCTGTGGATTGGTAAAAACTCCATTCTCATTGATCACAAGTTTAGTTTTTCGACAATATCACTTTTATCAGACCGGAAGTGCTATATTTCACACACTTCATGGTCAATGAAAGCATTGTTATACGTCGATCCACAAAACTGTTTGAACAAAATATAGGAAAAAGAAACCCAGCAGATTAAAACATGACACTCACTTTTTAAGCTCTGGTGGATGGGCCTTACTCATTTTGATTTACTTTGGATAATTACGCCTGTGTCCGTCAAAACAACGTTCGCGCGGTCTCCCAGAATGCAACGTAGTGTACAAAAACTACACTAGGACAGCGAGAGTGATGTCCCTTTATTGACCCCATTTTATGTCTACATTAAGTTTTGTAAGCTATTTTTTTTTACATTCCTCCTACTTTTCGGAGTTTTATTTGACCAAAATATTAACTTTATAATGCGAAGCAATTTTTAACAGAATCTAAAGTTTGGAAAACGAACCCGTGACGTCATATTTCTACCTATCTTTGTCAAACGCCATCTTTTCTTTGCCACGACGGAGTTTAGAAGGAATCAGAGCGCTTGGTGATGAAAAGTAAGAATATTTATGCGTAATCACACGTGATATAATGTTTCTGTGTGTATTTTTCATACTTTTGTTTGACTGATTTCGACTTGAGTGCAATTACAATTCTGGGATTGAGTTCGCCCAATGATTAGTTGAAGATCAGAAATCTCTGTCTCTGGTTGGTCGTCCGAATCTGCAGATTCTGTTGGCTCAAATCGCACGCATGGAAGTGTAGATCGACTTCATTGGTCATCCGACAAATACATTGTAGGCATGCCACAAAATGAGCGTGCATGTTCTTAGCTATGCGTGGCCACAATCAACACTTTGATTATTTTGCCACGGAACCGGGGGATCAATTTCTATTTGGGAAGTTATTAGGCCTAAAATAGGCTAAATGAATCTGATGATTAAGAATTTTGCGGTGTTGCCACACATAATCTACAACAATGTATCTACTAATCTAGGCCTATAAATAGCATAATATACCAACACGGGCAACCCCCTCCCCCCCCCCCTGAGATCCTAATCATGCCCCTGTTCCCTGAGCTCCAGTCCCCCTGGCCCTTTCTCGACACCCTCTACCATGCCCCTGCCTACCCCCCCCCCCCCCCCCCCCCCAGCTGGACAGCTGTTCCTTTCCCACAGTAGATCATCAGATTATGAGATAACCAGGAACCCCTATTTGTATACATCATAGTTGTCAACAAGCTGACAAAGGAAGAACAACCATCAACTTGATGATGGTGGTTGGGAAGAGAAAGAAGAAGAATGTTTTAGAGAAGTAGAGAATCATTCTGACAACATACAGGATAACTCATTAACTGGCCTATTAGTATCAATGCTATCATCCCTATGTAGAACTAACATCACGAGACACTTTCAGTTTCAGTAACTCAACTCAAACAAAACTTGAACCTGATACTAACAAATTTTACCTCTTCGCTGCCCTGTCACGGATATTTCCGTCAACTTCCAGTAACCTATAAACTGCCCCGTCACGGAAATATCCGTCATAGGGTTATTCTAAGAGTTTCCCTTTTTCTATCCATATGCTTTTCGCAGTATGTTTGATTGCATGTGAGAGTGTTCTCAAATGACAGTATATTCAATTTCCTTTCAGAAAAGTATACCTGTTATTATGCACTTTTATTCAGGAATTTTTGCGATAGACTCCGCAACCTAAAACGGCTTGGCAAATAGTTGCCTCGGAACCGGAAACGGGCTCGGCAGTGAAGGGGTTAAAAACCTCCTGGACAAAGACCCAAACCTTAGTACATTACAATAAATACCAGTATGACTGATAGTCTACTAAAACCATCACAGCTAGCTGTGCCAGCTGTTCATCTTTCATTTCTTTTTCTTTTCTCTTCTCAGACTTCTGCTTCTTTTTCTTTGGTCACCCCCTAAAGTGTGTGCATTTACTTCTATAAAAAGAAGCTGCCCACCACCGTGTGACCACAAGAAGAAGAAGAACTGAATATATAAAAATTCCAATGAAGAGAAAGGACACTTGAGAGGCCACGGGATAAGCCCGCTATGTCCCAGGCCCATTGTGTCCCAGGCCCGATATACATGCACATGCACGTACGCACACACACACACACACTCTCTCTCTCCCACACATACAGTATGATACACCAGCTTCACACAGTATGAATGTGTCAGTACACCAAACACTAGGTCACACAGAAACCCAGACATTTTTGTATCAAATAACAACACTTAAGGCTCTTGGAAATGTCCATCTTAGTCAGCCACACACAATAGGATGAAAGAAAGTGGGGAAAAGCTTACTTTTTAAAACATTATTGGGGGGGGGGGGGGGGGGGGGGGGGGGAAAGGAAAGGAAGAAAAAATGAAGAAAGGGTGAAAAATGAAGGCGGAAGTGGTGGTGGGTTGCATGATGAATGAGCAAGAGAGCGGATGAATGATTGGGTGTGGTGTGAGAGTTACATAAATTTATGTTTCATACTTTTATTTAATATTTTTATTTTTACATGGTGGAAGACAAGTTTCCATACATACATGTGCGTTGTACAGTGCCAATGGACAATAAAGAAACTTATGACTTTTGACTTATATATCGGATATGTCCCAATCCAGGTTGATCCCTTTGTGGCCATGGGACACAAAAATGATGGGTCTTTCTTTCTCTCTTTTTCTCTGAGTGTCTGTCTGTCTGTCTGTCTGTCTCTCTCTCTCTTTACATTTCTCGCTGTCTGTCTGCACTGTTGTACAGCTCAGTAGGGGAGATAAAGAGTCGGAGAGACAGAAAGAGTGAGACATACAAAGAGAGGCAGAGAGAGAGTCCGAAACGGAGACAGAGACAGAGAGAGTTCTAAAGACAGTGAAAGAAGACTGAAGAGAGAGGGAGACAGAGACAGAGAAAGACACGTAGAGAGAGACAGGCAGACACAAAGAGAGAAGACAGGGTTCTAATAATCTAATGAGCCTGGGACACAACAGGCCTGGGACCTAATGGGCCTGGGACACAACGGGATGGGACCTATTGGGCCTGGGACACAACAGACCTGGGACATATAGTGCCGACCTCATCAATGCAATCAATTAGCCTAGGCCTAATGAATGGACATTCTTCTTCAGTCTCTCTTAAGACTAAGAGACATCAAATCAGCGATTCCTCCTTGGTGGAGGTGCTGTAGAAGTCATATGTGTCTTCTCTTTTCTAATGCCAAAATGGCCACCTGAGTCGCTTTAGAGAAAATCACGAAATATCCACAATACAAGCCTTTTTATTTACAGTTTACCAAAAGGACTTTCGCTCACAACAAAGGAAATAGCTCTTTTTTTTTTTCTGCCCTAGCTCAATTTTTTCCACTGCCCTACCAAGAAGAAAAAGCTTTCAACCATTAGTGTCCTCCACCCACCCCGTCCACAATGGCTTCTCTCTCCAGCAACTCTGCCAAGGAGGAATTGCCGTTTTGACTGTTTGATTTCTAGGAAACCAGAGCAAAGTGAGTGTTCCGATCCTTGAAAAGGCTGTCTTTCTGTTGATCTCGACGTTTTTCTTGCAAAAAACTCACCCGTCAGGGTGTCATTCCCTTTAAGGTACTCTAGTCTCCCCCCCCCCCACACACACCTTTTCCCCTCTTTTAGCAAATTCACCTCAACTGATTCATAATTATTTTATTATTATTATCTTCTCTTTAAACTGCACTGGCTTCCCGTTCAAGCTCGGATAGACTACAAGCTTTTTTCCATGCTTTGCATATTTCTCAGGCTGGTCTCCTTACATCACTGACATTCACTGACATTCTCTCTTGCTACACACGCTCTCGAACTCTTAGATCTTCTTCAGACAACAGGATTCTTCAAGTTCCCCAAGTGAAGACTAAGTCTTTTGGCCACCGATCTTTTTCTTTCTGTGCTCCAACCATCTGGAATTCTCTCCCCTTTGAAATACGGCATTCTAATTCTTCTGAATCTTTCAAGCGAGCCCTTAAAACCCACCTTTTCAATCTGTACAATTGATGAGCCCCTATCCCTTTCCACTGACCTGAAATTGTGCTTTGCTGTCTGAGCTGTAGAATGTTATGGATTTGTGCGTGTGTGCACGGGGGCGTCTGTGTGGCTGAGTGGTGTGGGTGCGTGTGTGCTTGCTTGCATGCGTGCGCGTGTGTGTGTTGCGCGCGCTAGCGCGTATGTGCTGTGTGAAAGCAGGAATAAAAGGAGTTTGAATAGGTAATGTGATATTTAATGATTTCCTAATGTATGTTAATGTACTATTGTGTTGATGCTTGTTTGTCTGCACGCCTTATGTAGATGTATTGTGGGGTGTTGTTTTTTGGTGGTGGTGCGTGTGTGGAGGAGGAGGTGCGCACACGCGTGCGTGCGTATTTTAATTATTTTTTTAATTCATATTAATGTACTAATGTGTTGACCCTTGTTTGTCTGCGTGTGAGTATAATTAATTTGCTATATTTGATGTTTATATAATATGTGTTTATGCCTATGGATTTACTGTATTAATGCTAGTATTTAGTGTAGCCTTTGTGTATTACTTAAGTGGTGCTTATTTATGTATCTTATTTTAATCATTTGTAAAGCGCAAAGAGCTCCAGTTTCACTGAGAGGTGTTGCGCTATATAAAAAATCATTATTATTAGACATCAAAATGCTGTCCCATTCAAATATAGCTGAACTGTAACTTGTACTTTATTCCTTGCCATTCGCCCCAAACAGAAACAAAATTGCCGGGACAATCTAGGCAGAGGTTGGGGTTATGGGTCAGTAACCAACATTCTCCAGGCTACAATCAATCAATCAATCAATCAGTCAATCTGTTACGGAGCTCAATTACAGGGTGCAAAAATTGTGCGCTAGTGTCTTGAAAAACTGCTAACATTTACTCAAATTTGTTCCTAACCCAATCCCTAACCCTATTCCTTATTTTAACGAAACCTTGATGCGTTAAATATAAAGGAAATGCATTTGTTGACGAAAAATTTGTCTAGAAAGAGTTAAGAATCCTTGAACACGGTCGAGTGTTGCAACAATCCTGTAAGCACTTTGTGATCAAATCTAAATTGTTTGTTAGCCTTCCATCTCCGTCCAGAGCGGAGGGGTAATAGTAAAAATTTTAAATATAGATCTTTGTTTCTTTGCCCTAAAATATTTTTTTAAAAAAGTTAATGCAACATTGTGTACTTTTAACCCTTTCACCGCCAAAGTCGCATTTTAGCACCACTGATTTAACACCTACAGTATGTCACTAAAACAGTAAAAGGCATCAAATTGGGGTCTATTATCCAAAGACCCTATTGTCTTAGTTTTGGGAAGTAAGGATAGACCTCATTTTATATACGTCACAGAACAATCCCCAATACTGCAGATGGATTTTGTTCTCTTCCCAGGTAAATTTAATGGCAATTTTTGGCTGAAAAATGGCTGGCGGTGAAAGGGTTAAAACCATTGCACCGAATCACTGAGACACACTCAACAGACTTTACTACTAACGATATGCTAATGTATGCGTGTTTTTCAGTTATGGCGGAAGGAGAGCAGATTACGGTGTACGACGCGGACACCCAACAGCCGCTGACGGTGACAGTGAGCGCAGCTGCTGCCGACGATGGGAGCGGGGTTCCCAGCATTCAGTACATCACGCAGGATGGACAGCTGGCGCAGCTGCAGCAGGAACTGGCTCAGGTGTGTGTGTCTGTGTGTGTGTGTCAGTGTGTGTGTCACTGTCTCATCAGCATCCGGTACATCACGCAGGACGGACAACTGGCGCAGCTGCAGCAAGAACTGGCTCAGGTGTGTGTGTGTGTCTGTGTCTCTGTGTGTGTGTGTGTCTCATCAGCATCCGGTACATCACGCAGGACGGACAACTGACAAGCTACAGCAAGAACTGGCTCAGGTGTGTGCGTGTCTGTGCAAGAACTGTGCTGTGGTGTGTGTGTGTGTGTCTGTGTCTCTGTGTGTGTGTCTGTGTGTGACACTGTGTGTGTGTGTGTCTCATCAGCATCCAGTACATCACACAGGACGGACAGTTGGCTCAGCTACAGCAGGAACTGGCTCAGGTGTGTGCGTGGTCTGTGTCTCTGTGTGTGTGAACTGCTCAGGTGTGTGTGCGTGTCTGTGTCTGTGTCTCTGTGTGTGTGTCTGTGTGTGACAGTGTGTGTGTGTGTGTGTCTCATCAGCATCCAGTACATCACACAGGACGGACAGTTGGCTCAGCTACAGCAAGAACTGGCTCAGGTGTGTGCGTGTCTGTGTCTCTGTGTGTGTGTGTGTGTGACAGTGTGTGTGTGTGTGTGTCTCATCAGCATCCAGTACATCACACAGGACGGACAGTTGGCTCAGCTACAGCAGGAACTGGCTCAGGTGTGTGTGTGTGTGTGTCTGTGTGTGTCAGTGTGTGTGTGTGTGTGTCTGTGTGTGTGTGTCTGTGTGTGTGTGTGTGTGTGTGTGTGTGTGTGTGTGTGTGTGTGTGTGTGTCTGTGTCTCTGTGTGTGTGTGTCTCATCAGCATGTGTACATGTGTGCAGGACGGACAGTTGGTGTGTGCTACAGCAAGTGTGCTGAGTGTGTGTGTGTGTGTGTGTGTGTGTGTGTCAGTGTGTGTGTGTGTGTGTGTGTGTGTGTGTGTGTGTCTCTGTGTGTATGTGTATGTATGTGTGTGTGTGTCTCATCAGCATCCGGTACATCACGCAGGACGGACAGTTGGCGTTCAGCTACAGCAAGAACTGGCTCAGGCATGTGTGTGTGTGTGTGTGTGTGTGTGTGTGTCAGTCTGTGTGTGTGTCTGTGTGTGTGTGTGTGTGTGTGTGTGTGTGTGTGTGTGTGTGTGTGTGTGTCTGATTGATTTTTTGATGACAATGATGATTAAACATTCTGTATTGATGATGATAATGAGATGGATTGGTTTTGTGTTTTCTCTGCGCAGGCAATGATGGAAACAATGATGAGCAGTGATGTCCCGAGGCCCCGGTCATAGGACATTGTCAGGACAAATGTCTGATTCAATTTGTGACACTAGAACACTTTGTCTTATTGATTTCTGCAAGAGCCAGGACATTGCCCTATTGATTTATATCATCTCAGGACAGTAAACTGTCCTATCACTTTTCAATCATCTGTACATCTCTGGATGAGGTTGATGATAGTGATGATGACGATGGATGATAACGATAATGGTAGAAAGAGACAATGTGGATGATTATGATAATAGATTTCTTCTATCATTCTATGTCCTCATTCAACCTCAGTGATGATGATGCGGATGACATTGACACTGCTGCTGATAATAATGATGATGTGGATGATGATAATGATTTGTATAAATTTGTGGTATTTCTAGTCACAGAGATTGAGAGAAGTGTGAAATTTGAGAGCATGCAAGCTTGCTCTCACCTGGAGAGCGCATCGCCACAATGCAGTGCCACCCTTTTTTTAGGGTGGGGGTGGGTGGTTGAGGGGAGGGCCCGGGAAAGGGATGAGGGGGTTGGACTCAGGAAACCCAGATATTAATTTGGTACATACAGGCAGCGATGATGATGATGATAACAACACTTGAACAGTGATGATGATAAGGCCGGGTTCACATTAGACGCGTAAGTTCCGTATGGAAAACCCTAAATAAGTGGAAGAAAGAAGGATAAAAGTGTACGCATATATAGGGGAAATTCAGACATGCGCAAATGTTTACCCTTCTTTGTTTCACTTATTTATGGATTGTGCACGGGTTTCCGCATGGAATATTCGCTTATGTGTGTACACGGCCTGATGCTGATTGATTTCTTCTCCATCCCCAGGCGGGCAGTTCCACAGGCTCTGTGCTGGCGGCAGCCCCCGGGCCGTCCATGCCCATCATGGTGGGAGGCAACGTGGGAAACCTGTCTCAGCCGCAGACCAGCACCACCACCCCCCTGCTGCAGGCCCAGGCCAACGTCAACAGCGGCAGCACTGCAGTGGCCAGCACCAGCACCAGCAACGGCAGCACCCCTATCAGCACCGCCAATTTGCCGCAGATGCTGTTTCTCAACCAGGTCACCATTCAGGGTCAGACCTCCTTCGTGCTGGTGGACGCTAACAACAAGCCTGTGCAGCTACCCCAAGGTTTGGGGAGAATTTTTATTTTATTTTATTATTTACATTTTTTTTTTTTTTTTTTTGGGGGGGGGGGCAAGAAAGTTTAGTGTTTTGTTAATTTGTACTACATATTTTACACACTATTATACAGCACTTCACATTATTAACCCTTTCACCTCCAGCCATCTTTGAGCAAAACAAATCCATTAAACTTACTTGGGTACAGAAAAAAGAAATATTGTGGGATTTCTCTGACACATTTAGAATGGGGTCAATCCTTACTACCCGAATTTAGGAACACAATATGATTGAATAATAGACCCTGATTTCAAGGGTTTTAATGACATGGGTGTTAAATCATTGTGGTGCAAAATGCGACATTGGCGGTGAAAGGGTTAAGCGCATCCCCCATATTTTATAACATTGATTTTGTAATATATGTACACAATGTCTTTGTCGATTATTAGTCATATTATTATTATAAGGTGCAGGGTCTAGACTAAGACTCTTAATCAGAAAAAAATAAATACACTAGTTCTTTCCTGATTTTGCAATTTTCTCAGTTAACTCATTTCGGACGAATTCCTAGTATGCTCGGAACTTGAGATTGCCAGTCAAGGCCTAATTCCAAGTATTCTCGGACCATCGATTTCTGAGTCTAAAGCCTGTCTGAATCCATATTTTTGCAACCCAAACCATGTTTTGTGTCACTCTTCCAGCCTTCGTTTCACTTACCAGTATGTTTGGTGTTTCTACTTCATTCGTTAATGTTAAAAATGTTAAAACAGTTGGCCCTATGTGAGCCTCAAAATGCTCAGATAAGTTTTCATTAACAGTGATAGTAATACAGTGACTAACAATTCTGATTTTAATGCAAGTAATAACAATTGAGTTAAATTTAAACTTGGATCAACCAGTATTATGTTGCTAAAAATGAATAAACACAGGTGAGTTTTGTTGCATTTAACAAAATTTTAAAAAAAATTCTAGGCAACCCCAGGCCATTACTGATGTTTGCCTCAGGCAGTGATGTCCTGAAGGGGTTAAGAACTGAACTTGAACATAAGTATTGGTAAATAGTCAATGCAAAGAAGCCAAGGCTGCTGTCATAGGATCAGTGGATTCACCACTATTATTTTACAACTGTTCTTCTTGCCAACGTTTAGCCCCGCACACGGAACCTCGGTTTATAGGACTTATTTGAAGAACTTGATGCACTGGGGAGTTTTCAAAAACTGCTCCAGACCCCCCCCCCTCCCAAAAAAAAAAAGTCTACTTTGAAAAGTGTGATTGTTTGTTGAAAATGTGCCGACTGTGACTGTTGCAGGTATCCAGGAACTTGCAGGTATGCTTACAGGTATCCAATTTTCAAAGACTGCTCCAGAACACACCCCCCCCCCCTC
Organism: Phymorhynchus buccinoides; assembly: GCA_017654935.2. Lineage (NCBI taxonomy): Eukaryota > Metazoa > Mollusca > Gastropoda > Neogastropoda > Raphitomidae > Phymorhynchus > Phymorhynchus buccinoides. Next base: position 3,408,525 of record CM065686.1, read on the forward strand.
CCCCCAGAAATGTCTACTTTGAAAAGTGTGATTGTTGGTTGAAAATGTGCCGCCTGTGACTGTTGCAGGCATCCAGGTGATCATATTTCTACTCTGAAAAGTGTGATTGTTGGGTGACTGTTGCAGGTATCCAGGTGATCATATTTCTACTCTGAAAAGTGTGATTGTTGGGTGACTGTTGCAGGCGTCCAGGTGATCATATTTCTACTCTGAAAAGTGTGATTGTTGGGTGACTGTTGCAGGTATCCAGGTGATCATATTTCTACTCTGAAAAGTGTGATTGTTGGGTGACTGTTGCAGGTATCCAGGTGATCATATTTCTACTTTGAAAAGTGTGATTGTTGGGTGACTGTTGCAGGTATCCAGGTGATCATATTTCTACTTTGAAAAGTGTGATTGTTGGGTGACTGTTGCAGGTATCCAGGTGATCATATTTCTACTTTGAAAAGTGTGATTGTTGGGTGACTGTTGCAGGTATCCAGGTGATCATATTTCTACTCTGAAAAGTGTGATTGTTGGGTGACTGTTGCAGGTATCCAGGTGATCATATTTCTACTCTGAAAAGTGTGATTGTTGGGTGACTGTTGCAGGTATCCAGGTGATCATATTTCTACTCTGAAAAGTGTGATTGTTGGGTGACTGTTGCAGGTATCCAGGTGATCATATTTCTACTCTGAAAAGTGTGATTGTTGGGTGACTGTTGCAGGTATCCAGGTGATCATATTTCTACTCTGAAAAGTGTGATTGTTGGGTGACTGTTGCAGGTATCCAGGTGATCATATTTCTACTCTGAAAAGTGTGATTGTTGGGTGACTGTTGCAGGTATCCAGGTGATCATATTTCTACTCTGAAAAGTGTGATTGTTGGGTGACTGTTGCAGGTATCCAGGTGATCATATTTCTACTCTGAAAAGTGTGATTGTTGGGTGACTGTTGCAGGCGTCCAGGTGATCATATTTCTACTCTGAAAAGTGTGATTGTTGGGTGACTGTTGCAGGCGTCCAGGTGATCATATTTCTACTCTGAAAAGTGTGATTGTTGGGTGACTGTTGCAGGCGTCCAGGTGATCATATTTCTACTCTGAAAAGTGTGATTGTTGGGTGACTGTTGCAGGTATCCAGGTGATCAATCTGCCCACACAGAACTCCACTCCCCTGCCTGTGGTGAGATACCCTCGGTTACTTAGTACAGCGGAGTACTCTTAACACAAAACTGGAAAACATGAAATATGGGGTAACGCACAAAAATCTGTTTGAAATGACATAAACCCTCTTTATTATCACTAAATGCGTAACACAAAATACTGGTTAAGGGCGGGAACACATTAGACGTGGAAGTTACGCACGGAAACCCAAGGGGTCCCAGGGACTCCTTCACTTACTATATAGAGGGTCCTAGAGGCGGGGTAGAGGGTCCCAGTGGCATTGCGAATGCTAAAAAGACTTTTTAGTGCATCCCTGGGACCCCCTGTACATTCTTTTAGAGGGTCCTTAAGAATTTTAGTACTTCATCGACCCCCAAATGGGGGTTCCTGGGAGCCCTGCCCATAAATAAGTAAAAGAAAGAAGGAAACGAAATATATGGATAAGGGGAAATACGGACACATGCACTTATTGTGTTCCTTCTTTCTTTTCCTTTTTTACGGATTGCACATGAGATTTCCGCGTCTACTGTGTACATGGCCTTACCCACAAAGAAATCTTTGTCCCCTGAATTTCGTGTTAAGTGTACTCCACTGTATGCAATGGCAGTGCATTTGGTCGGGTAAAGCCAGAAGGTACTTACTACTCTCACTGCATCAGCCTTTGGTCGGGTAAAGCCAGAAGGTACTTACTACTCTCACTGTATCAGCCTTTGGTCGGGTAAAGCCAGAAGGTACTTACTACTCTCACTGTATCAGCCTTTGGTCGGGTAAAGCCAGAAGGTACTTACTACTCTCACTGTATCAGCCTTTGGTCGGGTAAAGCCAGAAGGTACTTACTACTATCACTGTATCAGCCTTTGGTCGGGTAAAGCCAGAAGGTACTTACTACTCTCACTGTATCAGCCTTTGGTCGGGTAAAGCCAGAAGGTACTTACTACTCTCACTGTATCAGCCTTTGGTCGGGTAAAGCCAGAAGGTACTCTCACTGTATCAGCCTTTGGTCGGGTAAAGCCAGAAGGTACTTACTACTCTCACTGTATCAGCCTTTGGTCGGGTAAAGCCAGAAGGTACTTACTACTCTCACTGTATCAGCCTTTGGTCGGGTAAAGCCAGAAGGTACTTACTACTCTCACTGTATCAGCCTTTGGTCGGGTAAAGCCAGAAGGTACTTACTACTATCACTGTATCAGCCTTTGGTCGGGTAAAGCCAGAAGGTACTTACTACTCTCACTGTATCAGCCTTTGGTCGGGTAAAGCCAGAAGGTACTCTCACTGTATCAGCCTTTGGTCGGGTAAAGCCAGAAGGTACTTACTACTCTCACTGTATCAGCCTTTGGTCGGGTAAAGCCAGAAGGTACTTACTACTCTCACTGTATCAGCCTTTGGTCGGGTAAAGCCAGAAGGTACTTACTACTCTCACTGTATCAGCCTTTGGTCGGGTAAAGCCAGAAGGTACTTACTACTATCACTGTATCAGCCTTTGGTCGGGTAAAGCCAGAAGGTACTTACTACTATCACTGTATCAGCCTTTGGTCGGGTAAAGCCAGAAGGTACTTACTACTATCACTGTATCAGCCTTTGGTCGGGTAAAGCCAGAAGGTACTTACTACTCTCACTGTATCAGCCTTTGGTCGGGTAAAGCCAGAAGGTACTTACTACTATCACTGTATCAGCCTTTGGTCGGGTAAAGCCAGAAGGTACTTACTACTATCACTGTATCAGCCTTTGGTCGGGTAAAGCCAGAAGGTACTTACTACTATCACTGTATCAGCCTTTGGTCGGGTAAAGCCAGAAGGTACTTACTACTATCACTGTATCAGCCTTTGGTCGGGTAAAGCCAGAAGGTACTTACTACTCTCACTGCATCAGCCTTTGGTCGGGTAAAGCCAGAAGGTACTTACTACTATCACTGTATCAGCCTTTCCTTCTGTCCTTTAGGATAATACATTCTGCCTTTCACCTGACAAATGTCAGTACATCCTAAAGTCGACCATTTATCACGTTGGTGACAATGTACCGGTCCAGCCATTAAGGATGAAAGTGACAGTGATCAATGTTATGCCATGGTATCCTGTTTCGGTATCTTTTCAAATGTTAAGAAAATGGTGCTTGTATTAGGAAAACTTGGCCATGTCTACCAAAATCACTTGGTAGGCGTACCAGGCATAGCGTTTTGATGTGATATGTTTTTGCAAAGCCATCACCTAGAATTCCAAAATGTTGATAAAGGAAATTTAAAGAAAAAAAAATTATGAATATTTTTTTGCCTGGCGCACACGCGCACAGAGTTGATTGCACAAATACCAAACATCAAGTTTGGGAATACGTTGATTGAATGTTTTTAATCAATGCATAATATTATTTGAATAATACTTTATAATGGATGGTTTTTCAAATAGAATTCCTTTCAGACGGTCATTGCCTCAGTGACACGTGCAATGTATTGCTGTATGTCTATGCCAAGCAGTACCTCTGTTCTGAAATGCTGACAACTTCATTCATTCATTCAAAATCAATCAATCAATCAATCAATCAACTCTTTCTCTTTCAGCCGGGAACAGACACGGGAGATGAGCCGCTATACGTCAACGCCAAGCAGTACCACAGAATACTGAAACGCAGACAGGCGCGAGCCAAACTGGAGGCAGCCGGAAGAATACCCAAAGAGCGACAGGTCAGTTTTGATCTGTCTTTTTTTCCGTCTTGATAGATCTGTGAATAACAGTTTTAGAAGCGCAGGGAAGAACAGAGAGATTAAAGATTATATACATACAGTGGTTAACGTTTTCAGATTCACTTGGCTTGGATTGCGTCGTTTAGATGAACATAAATAAATGCCATAAAGGCAGTGAAGGGATGAATTTTCTGGATTTTTATTGTTTTTGAAACTTTTTCTCAGAAATTGAAAAAAATTATCTGCTAAAATGAGACTGAGCCCCTGGAAGAGTCTAAGCAAAAGTACTACTAATAAAAGAGACCCTTGCTACTGTTTCAGAAATACCTGTACGAGTCACGGCACCGCCACGCCCTGAAAAGAGTGCGGGGAAGCGGAGGGATATTTGCCGCCGGAGACGTGAAAATCGACCAGAAAATAGTCCCCTTCGAAGGACAACATACCCTTGCTGCGCTCAACTCCTAGGATTGACTGAAGGAATGGATGGGTGGATGGATGAGTGGGTGGATGGATGGATGGATGGGTGGGTGAATGGATGGATGGGTGGATAGATGGGTGGGTGGGTGGATGGATGGGTGGGCGGGTGGGTGGATGAATGGATAGATGCGTTATGCATGGTGTTTGGATTGTCAATGCTTTTACCATTGCTGACTGACTGATTGAGACAGGTTTTTCATGTTTGGTCGTCTGTTGCTGATACTAACTTGTCATCACAATAAATTAAAACAAGGTCGAAATTGAAACCCAAGACAAAAGATTTAAATATTAAATCAGAGAAACAAAAGAAGTCTCGTTGTCATCACAATATCAGACACCTGGGCCCGTATTCACAGTGAGATAGTATGAGACTTATCATCATGATGTCTTACAAGTCTTTCTAAGGTCTACTACTTTAGAAGGACTTCTGAGATATGATAAGTCTCATACTATCTCAACGTGAATACAGGCCCTGGAATATAATTTTCATTTTTATTTTCATTGTAGCTTTCCGCGCAGAAAGTTGAGTGCTTATTTTTGTCCTTCTTTCTTTTACTTATTTACTGGGCTTCCGTGCGGTACTTCTGTGTATGTGTGTACGTGCCCTTAAAAATAAATTTCCCCAGAAGAAAACAGAGACCTGGAACAAAGATAATTTGAAGAAAGTCCTGTTTTAAAATGCTATCATAATAAATGATCCAAGGTAGACACTGAATGCAAGTCAAAACAAGTAATGATCTTTAGATGAGAATTCCAGAAAGTGTCATGTTTTATGGTGCTAAAGGTCTCTGTGCACGTTATTCACAAAATATCACTATTTCCCCATGGCAACACTGTAAGTCGTATTATGAATGGCCTAACAATGCACTGTGTTGCCATGGGGAAATAGAGATATTTTGTGAATATTGTTAACGTGTACCGAGACCTTAACTAACGTTAACTCTTTCACCCGTACTAATTCCCAGCAGCTTTTCACCACAGACAAAGTAAAATCGACAATTTTCATGAATGAAAATCCGTTTAACATCCTCCGGTCTGAAACAGACACATATAGGACATTAGTAGATGTAAAGATGATGGGAACGATCCTGGAGGCAATGCCCGGAGGCAGTGCAACTCCAGGAAAGTCCTGATTTTGTAACGATACAGATGTATAATATTCTTTATTAACGACAATTTTCATCTCTACTTTTGCTTACTTTGTTTGCATAGCAAGTGTGAGTGTCTGGTGTTGTTGGACAGAACGAGTCTCTAGCTATAGTTACATCTCATTTCTTGGCCTATTTCTTTTCCATTTTCACATCAGAAATGCAGGAATACAAACATACCCATCTTGTTGCAATTGTGTTTTTTGCCTCTTTGCCGCTATTGGCTGCGCTTTCATTTCAGTTGGTCTTTTCAAAATGATGAAAATGATGTTTTACGTCCTCTCGGTCATAGACACATATGGGACATTTGTAAAGACAAAGATGGTGGGAACAATACTGGCTGCAATGCCCGGAGGCAGTGCAACACCAGTAAAGTCCCGAGTTCTTTTTTTTATCAATATAGATAGGTGTAGCGGTAACCAAGCCTCGGTTATACCGCATCGGCTATGGTACCGCCACATATTTTCAAAAGCTGCTCGTGACCAATTTAGACCAGTTTTGCTCAAGGGAAAGCACTCAGAAGACAGATTGCTGAATATAATTGAAGTTTTTTCCCCTTAGACCATACTTAGATGTGCACTGTTCATAGTCAAAAGCAGTGAGATTGAAGACATGTTGTGTTTTGAAGAACTGCCCTGATTTTGTGTTAGCATTGTCATTGCACATCGACTAGACGCCTAAGATAGAGTAAAACAAAGAATGCCAGAGCTCTTCGTACATTTCTGGAATGTTCACACGTTGTTGGCTTCTTTTTTTCTTCAGCAGTAGACATAACTTTAGGTTATACTTCCATTTTGTCTGATTATTTTCTATTGAACCCGAGCAAATGTAACTGTGTGTGTATTTGCTGTTGTTGGTTTTTACACATTTAAAAAAAAAAATCTTTTTTTTTCTTTCTTTCCCCACTTCTGAATTTTGTTCCATGACCCCCTCCCCCCCCCCCCCCCCCCGTCCCCCCGTCCCCAAAGTGTACAATTACTTCTATGAAAAGAAGTTGGTCACCAGCACAGGAGAAGAAGGTTTTGTTTGTTCGGTTTTCATGATTTGAATCTCATATTGATGAACAAATGGTGGTGATAATCCAAGAGTCAGGTGTTGCTGCCATTTCTATGCACGCTGGAAAGATTATGTCATGTTATGTGTGCTGTCTTTGAACTATGTACTGTATAAATACATAGAGGTCATTGAAAAGTGTCTGTGCGTGTGCGTGCATGAGAGAGAGATGAGAGGGGGGGATTTGTGTGCATGTGTGTGAGAGAGAGAGATAGTGTGTGTGTGTGTGAGAAAGAGAGAGAGTGTGTGTGTGTGAGAAAGAGAGAGTGTGTGTGTGTGTGTGCAGTTATAATTTTGTGTGTGTGTGTGTGAGTGCCTGGGTGTTTCTGTGTGTGTGTGTGCACTTACACTTGTGTGTGTGTGTGTGAGTGCCTGGGTGTTTCTGTGTGTGTGTGTGCACTTACACTTGTGTGTGTGTGTGTGAGTGCCTGGGTGTTTCTGTGTGTGTGTGTGCACTTACACTTGTGTGTGTGTGTGTGTGTGAGTGCCTGGGTGTTTCTGTGTGTGTCTGCGCACTTACACGTGTGTGTGTGTGTGTGTGTGAGTGCCTGGGTGTTTCTGTGTGTGTGTGTGCACTTACACTTGTGTGTGTGTGTGTGAGTGCCTGGGTGTTTGTGTGTGTGTGTGTGCACTTACACTTGTGTGTGTGTGTGTGTGAGTGCCTGGGTGTTTCTGTGTGTGTCTGCGCACTTACACTTGTGAATGTGTGCGCATGTGTTTTTATCTATCTTTTAAAGGGAACATAAAGTTTGAATGGAAGTTGATCTGTATTGCAAGATTATAAATAAATGGGCTTCTACTTGCAAATGAAAATTCGATTTCAGTTAAGATAAAGGTAAAAACGCCATTGAAAAGGGCCAGATTGAAGGTTTGAGAAGGCCGCCATGTTGCACCACGTTGTGATGTCACGGTCACCCCAACAGAGACTTGCCATGTAGGCCTAGAGCTCAATATACTGTGCTAGGATAAAATCAGGAACAAAGGCTCACTTTATTCAACAGCAATGTACTGACCAGTTACACACTGACCAGCTAAAGAAATTAAAGAAGGAAGGTCGAGAGGCTGTTAATTAATTGTACTTAAGGGTTCAAGTATGGTCTGGTGTTAACAAATAGCCTATAGGCTTACTGTATGGGCACTAGTAAGGGGTGACCGTGACATCATATTCAGGGGGCATGTACTCTTAAGTGGGCTCAAAGCTAGGAATATGGCTGTCCTCATGGAGTTGAAAATGTTATTCTTTGAAATTAAATTATTAACTACTGAAGCATACTTACGCCACAAAACGTGTGCGACAATTATCTTCTAATTATAAGGAGCAATTTCAGACACATTCGCTTCCAAACTTAACGTCCCCTTTAAAGCATGAAATTGATGCGTGGCAGCTGTGTTAATCATATTATTCTATGCAAATTGTACATAGTTGAATGTCTACACTAATATCAGTCACCATTTAAAAAGATATAGAATATGAATATGCATTTGTGTCGATAGAAAAATTCCTGAAACTGCTAGAACCTTTGTTGAACAAATATCTTTATAGTTGATCAAAATAGGTTTGTGTGAAAGATTAATGTTCTGATTGACTGTGCCTTGCAGCCTTTCTTCTGTTTTCTTTCCTTGGTTTGTTCTCCTCGATTTTGGCTGGAAATTTGCACTGTGTGTCAGTGCTTACTTATTTTGAAAAGTCATTACCTGAAAAAGAGGGGGGGGGTATGGATTTTTCCCTTTTTACTGTTCAATCTTGTCGCAACAGTAATGTCACAAGTATCGTTACTGTATTTCTGGGTTTTTGTCACTGCAAAAAACCCCCCCCCCCCAAACACCAACTTGTTTGTTTCTGGCTTGTTTGGGGACTTGAGTTTCATGTTTTCTTGATGTACTTTGTATTGTGTTGCATCATATCGTATTGTATTGTCATTTGCTTTATTGACACATTAACTCGTCTCTGTGAAAGTCAGTACTTTGCCCTGGCTTGGAGAGATTGTTGGTGCTAGTGCAGCGCCATCATTTTTTTAAATTATTGCATGGTGGTTTTTTGTTTATTTGTTTGTTGAGGTGGAGGGCGGAGCAATTTTAACCATCTGACAACTCCGTTGTTGCCACTGGGTTCTTCAACATCATACATGCATATTATTGCCAGCGATCCAGGTGGGCGCCGGGAAACATCTTCCATGGGTCCATGTGATTATCTATTTTTTAAAGCTTATATTGTGCATTTCGTTAACTTAGCGCACGTGCACACATACGTGGAAGTTCCGCGCGGAAACCCCGTAAATAAATAAAAGAAACCCCCCCCCCCCGTGGGTCTTTTGTATAAATAGTTCCCCCACCTTCCGGAAGTTCTGTGCTTGTAGCTTCCTCTAATCTGTCACTCTCTTTGACTCTGCCTTTTCCCTTTGCTTACTGTCATCTACTATCTTTCTGCCTTACTGGTCCATTCTCCTGCCTTTTTTCACAAAACTTTTTAAAAAAGATTTCCTCCTGCCGAAGTCGGACTTGCTGGGCCTAACTATTTCTTAGTTAGGCGCATAACAGCAGCATGACGCATCTGCGCTCATTATTGGCAGGAAACTGTCTGAGCGATCGAAGAAGAAGAAGTAAACGAAAGAAGGAAAAAATAAGCACACGCGTTTCTGCACAGAACTTCCGCTATATTGTATACGTCCCCTGAGTAAAGAAGGTGATTGTGTTGAGTTCCCTTGAGACATCGCTTGGCAGAGAGGGTTACAAACAGCAGGAAATACTTGGCAGAGAGGGTTACAAACAGCAGGAAATACTTGGCAGAGAGGGTTACAAACGGCAGGAAATACTTGGCAGAGAGGGTTACAAACGGCAGGAAATACTTGGCGCTACAACAGTTAATTTGTAGTTGTTGTTTGTTGTATCGCATGATTTGAAACGGCTTATAATTTGTTATGGAAAACTGAACATTGCAATGACCTTGTGTAAATAATAATAAAGAACAGTAATGCAAACTGTGTCGGATGTTTTTAAGGATGTGTTTTGGTTGTGAGTCTCGTTGCGTTACTGGTTGTGTTACGTCAGCTTCAAAACACATGTATACGCACACATTTGTGTGTGTGTGCAAAAAGGGAGAAAGGTGGCAGAGTGGTTGAAACGTTCGCCTGCCAAATGTAATGTGTGACTGCAGCGTGAGTGACCCGGGTTCGAATCCCGGCTTCGCCCTTTCTTTCTAGTTTGACAGGAAAATCGAACTGAACGTCCAGTCCTTCGGATGGGAACTTAAAGCTAATCTGACCCGTGCGCTTTACGCACGTAAAAATCCCACGGCAGTTGAAAGTCGGTAAGGGCAGGGTTAAAATCCCACTGCCTGGTATGGCCAAATTGATAGCTAGGTTTTCCAAGTGTGCCTCTTGCAGAAATCGATAAGACAATGCGTGCCAGTGTTAAAAAAAATAATCAGACATGTGTCCTGACTGGGGAGAACACAATATAACATTTTCGATTTTAATAGGTCAATGGCCTATGACCTGGTCCTCGGGACATCGCTGAATACAGTCATCGGTGTAGTGTTTTGACCATGGTCAAGTCTAGCACAGTTGTACATTGTCACTGATTATAACAGTTTGCCTCTGTACTAGATAATTATACATTACTAGGATTCCTCTTTATGGCCGACTGTCTCGCTGATGTTGGTGGTTTGGCTGTCGCTGTGTCCCTGATTTAATGAGTGTACACACACACATGTGCGCAGGCACACATACACATGCGCGCAGGAGCACACACGCTTGCACACACACACGCGTGCGGGTGTGCACAGACGCATGCGCGCGGGCGCACACACACACACACAAACTGATATGATCACCCTCTCTCTCTCTCTCTCTCTCTCTCTCTCTCTCTCTCTCTCTCTCTCTCTCTCTCTCTTCCAAGCAGTTAAACACCAGTGAACACAAAGCCAATAACATTATAAAGACATTTGCGTTTTTTGTTTTTTTCTTTCTTTATTTAAAAAAAAAAATCCAATTGCAAAAAACACTTTCGAAAAATATTAGCTTCTTTATTGACGTAAAGGGAGAGTATATGTTGTGTGTCTACATCGAAGAGGAAGGGAGTGCGAAGGAAGTTATTCCCCTTTAGCCATATTTAATTTTTCATTGCTACTACTACTACTACTACTACTACTTAATTATCTGCTACAATAAACGAATAAATAATTTTAAAAAAGAAGTGGAAGAAGAAAAAGGAGGAGAAAAACAATAAGTTTATGTTATAAGTTAATGCACACAACAGTTATTCAGCTTTACTCTCAATTAATACATATCTGTATTGTTAAAAATTCGGGACGGTTTACTGGTGTTGCACTGCCTCCGGGCATGGCCTCCAGGATCGTTCCCACCATCTTTATATCCAGACTGGATGACGTTAAACATGTTTTCATTATTCAGCTGACCGTGATAAACAATCTGAAATTCAGCCATTTAAATGAAAAAAACGAAGAATGTTTTCTTCGAATATAGCTCTATAATCAGGGGGGGGGGGGGGGGGGGGGGGGGGGGGGTCAACGCAGGAATACACTATTACCACCCCCTTCATCTTAGGATGGGGTTAGGGCTAGGGTAAACAGTCGGAGATTATATAAGATGGGGACACAGAGACGGGACAAAATTTGGGACACATAGAGATGGGGACATACAGAGACGGGACACACATAGGGACAATATTGGGGACACATAGAGACGGGGACATATAGGGACAGGGACGCATAGAGATGGGGACATACAGAGACGGGACACACATAGGGACACATAGAGACGGGGACATAATTATAGGGACAGGGACGCATAGATGGAGAGAGGGATATAGAGCCGGGGACATGGTACAGGGACAGGGACACAGAGAGATAGGGAGAAATAGAGACGGGATACCTAGGGACACATAGAGCCGGGGACATGGTACAGGGACAGGGACACAGAGAGATAGGGAGAAATAGAGACGGGACACATAGAGACACACCTAGGAACACATAGAGACACACCTAGGGACACATAGAGACACACCTAGGGACACATAGAGCCGGGGACATGGTACAGGGACAGGGACACAGAGAGATAGGGAGAAATAGAGACGGGACACATAGAGACACACCTAGGGACACATAGAGACGGAACACACCTGGGGACTCATAGAGACGGGGACACAATGTAACGTCCTCACCCCCCTTTCTCAGCCCACCTTCCCCATGTTCTCTACACGAACAGGTTTTGACAATGATGGAAAATGAGGCCTGACGGGTCAAACTGGGACGTCTCTGACGCCAGTGAGGTTCGTCCAGGTCAGCGTTTATTGGAAATAAATGATCACGGTCATTAAGACAAGCTAATCAACAGGACCACACCGTGTCTGCTAGCACTGGCTTTATTAGTTGATTTATTAGTTGATTATACCCCCACCCCACCACCACCACCACCACCCGCCCGCACCTCTGTTCCACCCCTGTCTAGCCCTTCCCCTCCTCTCCCCACCTCACGGTGAGCTTACGCCCACCCACCCCACCGTATACCTGATACGGTAAACATGAGCGCGTCTCCTAAACAGTTAAACACGGGTAGTAACTTACATGTAAATTAGACTAAACAGCCAAAAACGAAGTTAACACGGGAAGTAATATTATGTAAATTAGCATAAACATCCAATGGTTTGGGCAGTTTAGGCTAATTTACATGTTACTTCCTACCCGTGTTAACTGCTTAATTAAGACGCACTCATGAATGCCGCACCCGATTATTCAAAATGGTGACTTCGCTGACGCAAATGGGTTAGTGGAAGTTCCAGGGGGTCGTTTCTCAAGGGCCAACGTTACGTAGCGTGTGCACAAATCGGCAAAAACGGTACTCAGGCTAAGAAACACCTCTTTCGCCGACGTTTGCCAAAAACGTTTTGCGGCTACTCCCAAGGTATCTCTTGGCGAACTATCACGTGACTAGCACGGGGTGAAAACATTTCTTGTTGTTGATTGGTCCATTAAAGTTTGGTTAAAATAATGCTCTTTATTTTGACCAATCAGACAAGAGTTTGAAATATTCTTCCGCAAACGTTTTCTAAAGTGTTTCTTAGGCCCCGTTTGGCGTAAGCGTTATTCGCGCAGCGACCGTTATCTAGAGAAATCCGACCCAGGTCAAATTGAGTTTATTGGAGAGAGAAACAAAATCACGATCATTATGAAAAAGAATGACCGAACATGACACATCGTGGCACCGAGTTAGTCAAAATGGTGACAAACAAAATGGTTCCAGGTTAAATCGAGTTTATTGGAACAAAAATCTGGATCATTAAAAAACAAATACTAACATGATCACACCGTGACGGTCAGTGGAAGGACATTGCCTTGATTGGTCAGTGGAAGAACATTGCCTTGATTGGTCAGTGGAAGGACATTGCCTTGATTGGTCAGTGGAAGGACATTGCCTTGATTGGTCAGTGGATGGACATTGCCTTGATTGGTCGGTGGAAGGACATTGCCTTGATTGGTCAGTTGAAGGACATTGCCTTGATTGGTCAGTGGAAGGACATTGCCTTGATTGGTCAGTGGAAGGACATTGCCTTGATTGGTCAGTGGAAGGACATTGCCTTGATTGGTCAGTTGAAGGACATTGCTTGATTGGTAGTGGAAGGACATTGCCTTGACTGGTCAGTGGAAGGACATTGCCTTGATTGGTCAGTGGAAGGACATTGCCTTGATTGGTCAGTGGAAGGACATTGCCTTGATTGGTCAGTGGAAGGACATTGCCTTGATTGGTCAGTGGAAGGACATTGCCTTGATTGGTCAGTGGAAGGACATTGCCTTGATTGGTCAGTTGAAGGACATTGCCTTGATTGGTCAGTGGAAGGACATTGCCTTGATTGGTCAGTGGAAGGACATTGCCTTGATTGGTCAGTGGAAGGACATTGCCTTGATTGGTCAGTGGAAGGACATTGCCTTGATTGGTCAGTGGAAGGACATTGCCTTGATTGGTCAGTGGAAGGACATTGCCTTGATTGGTCAGTGGAAGGACATTGTCTTGATTGGTCAGTGGAAGGACATTGCCTTGATTGGTCAGTGGAAGGACATTGCCTTGATTGGTCAGTTGAAGGACATTGCCTTGATTGGTCAGTTGAAGGACATTGCCTTGATTGGTCAGTGGAAGGACATTGCCTTGATTGGTTGGTGGAAGGACATTGCCTTGATTGGTCAGTGGATGGACATTGCCTTGATTGGTCGGTGGAAGGACATTGCCTTGATTGGTCAGTTGAAGGACATTGCCTTGATTGGTCAGTTGAAGGACATTGCCTTGATTGGTCAGTGGAAGGACATTGCCTTGATTGGTCAGTGGAAGGACATTGCCTTGATTGGTCAGTTGAAGGACATTGCCTTGATTGGTCAGTTGAAGGACATTGCCTTGATTGGTCAGTGGAAGGACATTGCCTTGATTGGTCAGTGGAAGGACATTGCCTTGATTGGTCAGTGGAAGGACATTGCCTTGATTGGTCAGTGGAAGGACATTGCCTTGATTGGTCAGTTGAAGGACATTGCCTTGATTGGTCAGTTGAAGGACATTGCCTTGATTGGTCAGTGGAAGGACATTGCCTTGACTGGTCAGTGGAAGGACATTGCCTTGATTGGTCAGTGGAAGGACATTGCCTTGATTGGTCAGTGGAAGGACATTGCCTTGATTGGTCAGTGGAAGGACATTGCCTTGATTGGTCGGTGGAAGGACATTGCCTTGATTGGTCGGTGGAAGGACATTGCCTTGATTGGTCAGTTGAAGGACATTGCCTTGATTGGTCAGTGGAAGGACATTGTCTTGATTGGTCAGTGGAAGGACATTGCCTTGATTGGTCAGTGGAAGGACATTGCCTTGATTGGTCAGTGGAAGGACATTGCCTTGATTGGTCAGTGGAAGGACATTGCCTTGATTGGTCAGTGGAAGGACATTGCCTTGATTGGTCAGTGGAAGGACATTGCCTTGATTGGTCAGTGGAAGGACATTGCCTTGATTGGTTGGTGGAAGGACATTGCCTTGATTGGTCGGTGGAAGGACATTGCCTTGATTGGTTGGTGGAAGGACATTGCCTTGATTGGCCGGTGGAAGGACATTGCCTTGATTGGTTGGTGGAAGGACATTGCCTTGATTGGTTGGTGGAAGGACATTGCCTTGATTGGTTGGTGGAAGGACATTGCCTTGATTGGTTGGTGGAAGGACATTGCCTTGATTGGTTGGTGGAAGGACATTGCCTTGATTGGTTGGTGGAAGGACATTGCCTTGATTGGTTGGTGGAAGGACATTGCCTTGATTGGTTGGTGGAAGGACATTGCCTTGATTGGTTGGTGGAAGGACATTGCCTTGATTGGTTGGTGGAAGGACATTGCCTTGATTGGTTGGTGGTATTTAAAAAAAGGATCAAAGAAAACTGCAGACTTGTTGATTTTTGGCCTTGTAATTAGTATCAAATTGGATGAATACAAACTGAAAAACAGCGAGCTTATTGCCTTGATTTGATATCCACTGGGGGTTGATCAGCACAGACATTGGCCCTAATGAAATGAAATCAAATTAGATTAATCCGTCGCTTTTATTGGATAATAACGGTTAATTGGGTTCGTACAAATGGGAAAAGTCCCCCCCCCCCCTCCCCCATCATCCTTTGCTTTTCCTATTTCTTTTGGGTGTTTTTTTCTGTACAAAGCAACAGGCTACTTGCAGTTGATTAAAACAAAAAGTAATCAAAAAGTTTAAAGAACAAAAAACAACTCACCTCCAGTTCTTAGCCGAAAAGTAAACCAAAACAGAAAGGCAAAACAAAGAAGCAAAAAATAAATCTAGATCTATATAAAAAAAGAACAAAAAAAGAACAAGGGCATCGCTGGGCGGCAGCAACGCATTGTGACAATGCAAACCCGGCCAGAGTTATGTCCTCTCTCCCCCCCCTCCCCCACCCCCAATAAACACACCACTTTCCACCCTTACAGAACGCATAAAATACATAGCCCAAAATTTGAAGCGATTCTGTTCAGTAGTTCACGAGATACAGCTGAACTTTTATGCAAACTTCCTTGCACCATGTCCTCTCTCTCTCCCCCCCCCCCCCCCCCCCCAATAAACACCACTTTCCACCCTTACAGAACGCATAAAATACATAGCCCAAAATTTGAAGCGATTCTGTTCAGTAGTTCACGAGATACAGCTGAACTTTTATACAAACTTCCTTGCACCATGGTACACCAC